>VWZN01016278.1:142438-165255 GCA_013396955.1 Regulus satrapa | reverse complement strand
CCTCGGGGCAGGTACTGCCAGCGGGCAGCGCTGAGGGCGCTCGGGGCGGGGAGCCCGGAGGACAGGAGGGGACCGCGCTCTGTGCAGCTTCCCCGTGAGGAGAGGAGGAGGCACGGCAGCGATCGCTGCTGGGCCGTGACCAGGGACAGGACCCGAGGGAATCGCTGAATCAGAATAACCTGAAGTCGACAAAGATCATCCAGCCCCTGGCCCTGCCCAGACCCCCCCCAACCCCACCCTGTCCATCCCTGGCAGCGCTGGCCAAAGGCTCCTGGAGCTCTGGCAGCCTCGGGGCCGTGCCCATTCCCTGGGGAGCCTGGGCAGTGCCAGCACCCTCTGGGGAAGAACCTGGCTCCAATGTCCAACCTGTGCCAGGGGAAGATAGATTTGTATATATGTTTGTGTAAATATGGTCTGTATTTACCCGAATGTCGGTTGTGACCACCTCCATGAGCCACCACTCCTCCCTGGGTCATGGCACTGCAGCCGAAACAACTCCCTGAGCCCGGGCTGCGGCTCTGGCACAGAGACCCATCACGGGAGGGTTGGGTTGGGGGGTGTTTTGATGCTGCTTAGTCTTGGGCAAAGTTTATTGTCAAAATACATTAAAAAATGACTCTTGGAACATATCCCTAAAAATTACCACCTCAGACCCATGTTTTGGGGAAAGGAGGAAACCAGAGGCATGACATGAACCCACAATTCTACTAATTCAGGCATAGAACAATGGTGTGGATGGAGCTGTTGGCCTGCCACTGTTCCTGCCCCATATTTAGTGTAGGTTCCTTCATCTTTAATGGAATAATGTCATTGAGAGTTGAATCGTTGGGACAGTAAAGGGTGGGAAGGAGTCAAACAGCAGGAGGGCTGGCACTGTCATTGTGGTTCCTGGAACAGCTCCACCCATTCCCTTTCCCCTTCCCTGTGTATGTTACTGCTAGGCACGGACTGCTTGATCCCCACAGACGGGCACAGCTGAAGTCACTTCTCAATTACACACCAACAGCTTTTTTTTTTTAAATTATTTTCCCAGCCTGTTTTCAGATAAGTGACAGTCTTCCTTCTCTTGGTGACCAGGTAGAGTTTGTATAAGAAAAACCCTTTTCCCTATTAGCTGCTGCCCAAATTCTTCTCCCATTTGCATTTTGAATATGACCAACTATTGTGTCAGCTCCTCTTCCTCTCCCAGTCAGTGCTTTCCCTTGGCAATCACTTTTCAGATGAAGCTGGAGCTGTTTCCTCAACTTCTTTCAATACCTGATGGGTTGAAGTGAAAGAGGAGACTCACATAAAAATTTTAAAGCTTAAAAATTATGTTGTAAGGGACACAAACAAACAGCTCCTTTAAAAAGAAACCTTAGTTGAGATCCAAGTCACACCCCTGGCCGACAGGTGAATTCCTGTTTATTGAAATGAGCTGACAGTCACAGGAGGTAGGAAGAGGTGGTGAGGAGATGCTGGTGTCCTACAGACAGAAAGTAACAGAGTTCCTTTCCTGTGGATGGATATCCCTAGTTTGTCACTCCTTGCCTTCTACAGGATTTCACCTTCCTCCAGCACCTTGTCCTGTGGGGCACTTCATCAGCTCCTCTCTGATCACCTGGTGATTTCCACCAACTCACACCAACTTAAATTCTTTTTGGGACTATAACCACCACATTTGGTTACAATTGTCCACTGTGTTAAAATTTTTAAGTGGTGAGATGGACAGGCAGCAAGGTCGCCTAAATACATGTTGGAACCTAGAGCATGAGAAGCAGGGATTATTTACACATGTTAGATTATATACACAGTGAGCTAAAAATAGGAGANCGCCCCGCAGGGCTGTCGGAGCTCCGCGCCCGGCGGGACGAGCTGAACGGGCGGATCCGGACCAAGGAGGTGGAGCGGGGCCGGCTGCAGGCGCGGATCGCGACGCTCTCCCGGCGCTTGTCAGACACCAGCGAGAGCCTGGCGGGGCTCCGGTCCGCCCGAGCCCACATCGACCGCACCATCGCCGAGATGGACATGGCCTCGGGGCAGGTACTGCCAGCGGGCAGCGCTGAGGGCGCTCGGGGCGGGGAGCCCGGAGGGCAGGAGGNGGGCGGGGAGCCCGGAGGACAGGAGGGGACCGCGCTCTGTGCAGCTTCCCCGTGAGGAGAGGAGGAGGCACGGCAGCGATCGCTGCTGGGCCGTGGCCAGGGACAGGACCCGAGGGAATCGCTGAATCAGAATAACCTGAAGTCGACAAAGATCATCCAGCCCCTGGCCCTGCCCAGACCCCCCAGCAACCCCACCCTGTCCATCCCTGGCAGCGCTGGCCAAAGGCTCCTGGAGCTCTGGCAGCCTCGGGGCCGTGCCCATTCCCTGGGGAGCCTGGGCAGTGCCAGCACCCTCTGGGGAAGAACCTGGCTCCAATGTCCAACCTGTGCCAGGGGAAGATAGATTTGTATATATGTTTGTGTAAATATGGTCTGTATTTACCCGAAGGTCGGTTGTGAACACCTCCATGAGCCACCACTCCTCCCTGGGTCATGGCACTGCAGCCGAAACAACTCCCTGAGCCCGGGCTGCGGCTCTGGCACAGAGACCCATCACGGGAGGGTTGGGTTGGGGGGTGTTTTGATGCTGCTTAGTCTTGGGCAAAGTTTATTGTCAAAATACATTAAAAAATGACTCTTGGAACATATCCCTAAAAATTACCACCTCAGACCCATGTTTTGGGGAAAGGAGGAAACCAGAGGCATGACATGAACCCACAATTCTACTAATTCAGGCATAGAACAATGGTGTGGATGGAGCTGTTGGCCTGCCACTGTTCCTGCCCCATATTTAGTGTAGGTTCCTTCATCTTTAATGGAATAATGTCATTGAGAGTTGAATCGTTGGGACAGTAAAGGGTGGGAAGGAGTCAAACAGCAGGAGGGCTGGCACTGTCATTGTGGTTCCTGGAACAGCTCCACCCATTCCCTTTCCCCTTCCCTGTGTATGTTACTGCTAGGCACGGACTGCTTGATCCCCACAGACGGGCACAGCTGAAGTCACTTCTCAATTACACACCAACAGCTTTTTTTTTTTAAATTATTTTCCCAGCCTGTTTTCAGATAAGTGACAGTCTTCCTTCTCTTGGTGACCAGGTAGAGTTTGTATAAGAAAAACCCTTTTCCCTATTAGCTGCTGCCCAAATTCTTCTCCCATTTGCATTTTGAATATGACCAACTATTGTGTCAGCTCCTCTTCCTCTCCCAGTCAGTGCTTTCCCTTGGCAATCACTTTTCAGATGAAGCTGGAGCTGTTTCCTCAACTTCTTTCAATACCTGATGGGTTGAAGTGAAAGAGGAGACTCACATAAAAATTTTAAAGCTTAAAAATTATGTTGTAAGGGACACAAACAAACAGCTCCTTTAAAAAGAAACCTTACCTGAGATCCAAGTCACACCCCTGGCCGACAGGTGAATTCCTGTTTATTGAAATGAGCTGACAGTCACAGGAGGTAGGAAGAGGTGGTGAGGAGATGCTGGTGTCCTACAGACAGAAAGTAACAGAGTTCCTTTCCTGTGGATGGATATCCCTAGTTTGTCACTCCTTGCCTTCTACAGGATTTCACCTTCCTCCAGCACCTTGTCCTGTGGGGCACTTCATCAGCTCCTCTCTGATCACCTGGTGATTTCCACCAACTCACACCAACTTAAATTCTTTTTGGGACTATAACCACCACATTTGGTTACAATTGTCCACTGTGTTAAAATTTTTAAGTGGTGAGATGGACAGGCAGCAAGGTCGCCTAAATACATGTTGGAACCTAGAGCATGAGAAGCAGGGATTATTTACACATGTTAGATTATATACACAGTGAGCTAAAAATAGGAGAAAATTAATAACAGATCCAGTCTGCCATAAGGTCACTGTAGATTTGAGTTAGTCTTGAAGCCAGAAACCCAAGATGTGCCATTTTAACAGTGGAAAAGAGTTGAAACTGGGTTGGCTGAGCACAATTTAATACTGATTAAAAATCCCAGATACCAAATCTCCCTTAAAAAACCCCGCCAAACCAACCAAAAGATACCAAACCAATCAAAAACACCCCAGTGTGCTTCAGGAAGTTCTCTGCCTCGTGCTCCAAGGCAGATAGATTGCTTGAGGCCTTTCATATTCAGAACATGAACACAAACCAGAGAAATTCTCCCAGAGATATTCCTGTAGTGAGACAGGATAATAAATCACCAGGAATTAGAGGCTGAAGGGCTGGAGAACCCCTCTTGCTGCAAGGCAGATCAGCTGAATTGGAAGGGAATTCATAAGAGAAACCGGTTATGTAAAAATAAGCTATTTTTATTTCTTTCCCAGATACTGGACAATTGTCAGACATTGCTAGATGTCCTGAAGGAGGAAATGGGGAATCTTGGTACAGCCATTGAGCCACAAAGCACTTCATTAGGACAACGAGCACGTCGACTAAAGCGTTCCTAAACTTCTTCAGCCTGGAAAGTCCTGTTGGCCAGAGAGAGCTGCTGCTGTGGTACAAGGATGACACACTTAATAAAAGCCTTAGTTTTGCAGAAGTAAATTTTCCTTTCAGATGTGCTTTGGTATTAGTCAGAGATCCACTAAAGCTGATCCTGAATGCTACAGATCAGGGTAGGCATTTACGAGACAATACCCTTCATTTTGAGCAGAGCCATCCTGAGGCACAGCCCGGGAAGGGACCCATCAGCTGCTGCTCCTGCCCCAGGAACAGCTCTCACCCTGCTGTGCCTGGAGGCAGCTCCCTGGAGTACCTGGGCAGGGATTCAGCTGGGAAAGGCAAAGGAGTGCTCTGTGAGGAGTGAATCAGTGCTCCAAGGTGGAGCAGGGTCTCTGGGACAAGGAGCAGAGTCAGCAGCACACTCTGCACTTCCCCAGCCCCAAGCTGTGCTGCCCACAGGGCTGCAGGCACAGAGTTAGCTCTGTGAACCAGAGCAGGGTTTGAGCTGCAGGACAGTGTTGGCTTTAGCATTCTTTAGCATTCCTCGTGGATCCATAGCAGAACTAAGCCAGGGCTAGTTCAGACCCCTTGTCCCTAACTTGAGCTGAAAGCAGCTTTGATTTACCACCTGCAGCTGTGCTAGAAACAGAGCTGCCTTGAACTGACCAGGCTTTTCCACAGGGGAAGGTGCTCACTGGGACCCTTTTTGGTAGAAAAGCTGTGCTGAAAACTCGCCCCTTAAATCTAGCAGTCACCAGCAGTCTCACATTTTCCCTCATTCTACTCCAGTCTCAGCACCTTATCCTGAAGTATTTCATGAACGGGAGAAGCCTCAACACATGGAACTCCATGGTCCTTGTGTCATGTCCCAGGCAGATGAACTGCAGACACATCCTGCTCCCAGCAAGCCACACAGGCAGCAGATCTCAAATTAGATTGGAACAGACAAGGAGGTGCAAAATGTTTCTTTGTGGCCCCCCAGCCAACACCTAACAAACTACTGAGTAGCCTTTTTTTTTTTACTTCATTATCTTTCCAAAAGTATTTAGGCACCCAGGGCAGAAGGGAACAGCTATAAGTAGGTATGTCCTAACATTTAATCCCGTTTTGTTCAGCCGAACAGCCTTCCCTTGCTGCTACAACAGACACCAAACCAAGTGCAAGGTATGCAGAGCATTTTCAGTTCACAGACCAGTGTCACTTGAGCAGACATTCATCATCTACAGTAGACAAACCAGTAACCATCAAATTTAATCAAAGATACCAGCCTGTTCCTTTGGATCACACCCCACATCGGGGGACCACTCATTCCATAAAGCCCAAAGAGGCTGGATCTGTTCTCACATCTCTTTTAATCCCAAAGTACAAATCACATTAGCAGCACTGCTCCATCTGTTCCAGAGTGCAATTTTGACCCTGAGTTTACAGTAGTAGAAAACTTGAATGGAAGATTCTAGCAGATTCCTTTGCATATTGGCTGCATTAAACAATTACAATAGAACTATAAAAATCCTAGAAAAAACAAAAATAACCCACATTCCTTGTTCAAGTTCTGCAGAAGATAGGAGTGAAACTGCCCTCAGTGCTTTGATTAGAGGAGCAGAGCAAGTGTGGCTCGAAGGAAGCAACCAAGAGAAATAGTCAGATCTGGAACAAAACAAGAGCTGGCAAACTGGAGCACAACCAGCAATTCCCAGAGACTGGATGCCAGAGTTGGGGAGGACAGACCAAAGCTATGGCCAATGTTTGGGAATCTTCAAGAGACAGTCTGGACACTTCTCTACCGATTGGTGCAAAAATAACACCTAAAGCTAAAGGCATTAATTGCTCTTCCCATTCCTCCCGCAGGTTGTTCAGTGAACTCCACAAGCATGTAACTGGCACATGAATTCCATGATGTTTCAGTGAAGCCAGAGCCAGAAATGTGCCAAGGACAAACCATGAACCTTCAGAGGTTTTCCATATTGACACCCAATGCGTCAAATCACACCCACGCTCTGAACCCACCTGTGCTAACTGCCCAGTGCTCCAACTCCAGAGCCATCCTCCACTGGGAAAGAGAGTTGCAAAAACTGTCCAGACCCTGCACAGTGCCTGGACTCAGACAAGCACTGAGAAAAATCCACTTTCATCCCAGGATTACAGATGTCCTTCCCACACTTGCCTAACCGGCAGCTGATCTTGAACAAGGAATATGCAAGGCCACAGGCAGAATCAATCATACGCCTTGAAAGCGGTATTTCGGTCCCAAAATCCAGTGCAAATATTCTCCAAAGATGCCCGAGAGCATCTGGTCCACCCTTGGCAGCAGGATCCGGGGAAAGCGGCGCTTTGGGGGCGGTTTCTGCGGCGGTTCCGTCGGACGCGGCGGCTGCGCTGGCCCGTCCTGCCCAGCAGCCTCAGAAGTAGAGCGCGGGCTCGCTGCTGAAATCCGAGAGCCCGCCCTTCTCCGCCGGCGTGAGCTGCGGGCAGAGCACAGACACGGCGCTGCTGTCAGACCAGAGGAGCCCCCGCACGGTGCCCTGCCACCCTGCCCGGGCTAACTGCCTGTGTTTAGTTAGTGCTCCCCTCCAAACGCGCCCTGGAGTATCAGACAGTCCTGCAATAGGTTGGGTTGGAAGGGATTGTAAAACCCATCTTGTTCCAACCTCCTGCCAGGGGCAGGGACATCTTCCATTATCCCAGGCTGCTCCAAGCCCCATCCCACCTGGCTTTGGACGACTTGCAGGGATCCAGGGGCAGCCACCCTGCTCCAAGGCTTCACCACCATCACAGGGAACAATTTCTTCCCAGTATCTAATCTATCTAATCTAAATCTTCTCTTTTAGTTTGAAACTGTTCCTCCTTGTCCTATCACCTGCCCATGTTAAAAAAAAAAAGAAAAAAAAGAAAATCTATCTCCCTGGTTTTTAGAAGCCCTCTTTAGGCCCTGGCAGGGGCTCTGACCTCTCCCCAGAGCCTTCTCTGCCACAGGTGAATACCCCCAGCTCTCCCAGCCTGGCTCCAGAGCAAAGGGGCTCTAGCCCTTGGAGCATCTCCATGGCCTCCTCTGGACTTGTTCAAACAGATCCATGTCTTTCCTGTGCTGAGCACAGAGTGTGCCAGCTGCCTTGAGTCTCCTTCACACAGCCAGGGAGGGGCAGGTGTGGTAGTGGCAGTGGATGGTGTGTTGGTCCCTTTGGGAGCAGTGACACAGCTCCCTGGGCAGGAACACAAACAGGTGTGCAGGGAAAAGCACATCCTGTCCCATCCACTGCCACCCCACAAGACAGCGCAAGAGTTGCTCATTTATAGCCTCACCATGACTTGGTTTCCATGGGAATCAGCTTCCTTTGGGAGGGGTCCCTCTGCAGCAGGACCCTCATACTTCTGCTCCTGCCACTCGCTGAACTTCACGGAGTGCTTTGGAGTGTAGCTGGATAAATCTGCTGGGAGGAGAAAGAAGAAGTAAATATTCCTCACCACCCCAAAAAGAAGTGGGACCAGGATCCTAGCAGGGACAGGCTGGAAGCTGCCCATCCGCAGCTCCCTGTTCACCTCCATTAGCATTTCTACCCACGTGGAGCCCCTTAAGAATCTGTGGGAAACGTGGGCAGTGTCAGACACCATCAGAAACCCCACGGTGCCAACAGAGCGCCTCGCTCACCTGAGTTAGGTGTACTGGGATGCAAAGTGCTGTTTGGGCGTGGAGCATAAAAGGTACGAGATTTTTCCTCCTCTGCCTCAGAAGCATGTCCTTCCTCTTCCTCCTCCTCTTCTGCCAGGGAGCTCTCTGAGGGGTACTCAAACATCGTCTGCAAACTTGTCTCGTTGAAAGAGATCTTCATCTGGGCAACAGCAAAGGAGAATTATCAGAGAGAAGCACAAGAAGGCGCTGATCCCCACGCTGGCTCTGCACACTCTGCTGCCCCCTGGTTTAAAGCAGCCACTGCAGATCCCCCATCCCTCCCCATGTGAATCTCCTGCCATGCTGAGGGAAACCCCAGGGGCAGAGCCAGATGGACGGGATGGAGGCAGGAGGCCCAGGGGTCTGGGGTACCTCTGTGCCCTCTGCCAGCACCTCACACTGATGCCCAGCACCCAGCAGGAGCTGCCAGCAAGTCTCTAATGGGAGAGACAACCCACATGTTGGAAAAGTTGGCAATTTCTGGCAACTCCTTTGTGTATCCGAGCCCCAGAAAACAGAAACATCCATGATCAGGACTCCAGTCTTGAGAGGACATTCTGGCAAGGAACTATTTAAGCCTAAAACCAGAAGGGAAAAGAAGGAAGCAGCTAAAGGGGAAGTGGTAACAGCTGGTAGCTGATGGAAAATACTGAACAAGGGGCAGACCTTAATGGTTCTGGTTTGAAACCAGTTTTATCTAGTATTGTCACTAATGATTCCCACATTTTCACATGGGAGACTGAGAAATAAAAGTGACAAACACAAGAATTCATCAATGGCTAACCAGAATTTTATGGTCATGAAGAAAACTGGAGAGCAAAAACAATAAAAATGGAACTGTGTTTAAGAGCAACCCTTGCACTAAGAGAAGGGTTTATCAGCTGTGATTAACTGAGGAAGAAACTACGGGATTTGCTATAGGACTGTAATCATCATTAGGATGCTGCTTAAATAAACCAGGAGTGAAGCAAGGCATTTCTGCTGAAAATAGGAACTGCCTGGCTCTCTCCTCCCTGCAACACCCAGCAGGCAGTAGAAGTAACTGCAGATGTGCTCACCCAAGCTGAAAAGAAAAGCTGAGGGAAGGGTTTGTTCCCCTGCAGCCCTGCCTGTCCTAATCATTACCTACCGCTGTACTCCAGGGATCTGGTTACAGGTCACCTCAACAGGTGCAGAGGAGATTCACTGGCAAAAGCTTCACACCAGCAAAAGTGAAGGTGGAGAAAAAGCGTAACAGCTCTTTGTAAGTACTCCAGAAAATAACCACCAAGGAGCAGAGAACTGGTGATGCCAGCACACATCAGACAAACAAGGAGGATAAGCTTGCCAGGAGTAAGTTCATGCCAAAAGTAAGGAAGTATTTAGCCAACAAAGATCAAGGTTCAAGAGAAGCTGTCTAAAAGGGTGTTGTGATCCCTTTATTTCTAAATACAATTAAAATTCAGCTAATAGGGTTATGAACAGCATGGAAAGGACAGGGCAGCTTGTGACAGGTGGCAGGAGGCCAGTGGTTCTGATCTCTCCAGATACTGGGCCTCTGGCCAGCGGCAAGTGCAGCACATTTATCCCATACTTCTGTCAGACAGAAAATCCCCAGAGGCTGGGAAGTGGCACCTGGCCCCAAGCAGCCCTCAAGCATCACAGTGCCCAGGTACACCCATTCCCTGTCACAGCAGTCAGAGGCGGATAAAGTCACACCTGGATGTCCCCAAGGGCCAGAGCTGCCAGCAGGTCACGGTGCCACCCATGCACAGGAGCTCTGGAGGGATCAGAGCAGGACAGGGAGCATTTCACTGCTGCTTTCCAGCAAAGCAGCAAGGGGAGCTTAGTCCGAATCTGGGTAACAGGGAGCAGCTGCAGCTCCTCCACCCTGCAAACCCGCAGCTGGAGTTCTGTGCTTCTCTGCCCCAGGGCAGGATGGACCTTGGACACAGGCTGGCTCCCCTCCCCTGCTCCTAGGAAAAAGCAGGATGGAAAGTGCATGGAGGGAAGCAGCTGCCTTTCCCCATTCCCTGCCCCAGCCCGGGCCACTCTGAGTCTCCCCAAGTGACACACTAGGAGAAGAGTGATTCTATTTCAGAGAAAATGGGTTGGACTTGAATGGTCCTGAAGCTGAAAGTATCCCAGTTGCTGCTCCATGAATTTCCCATTGCTGCTGCTGACCTAGATGCTCCCTGATCTGAGCCAGGCTGTCACTGCTCACAATGTGGTCTCTGTCCTGTGGGGATGAGCCACGCTGCCAGGCACAAAGGCCACGAGATTGGAGTGCCCAGGGCTCCTGGAAGGCCCAGAGCTATCCCAGAATCAGAAACTGCTCAAAGGACACTTAGCAGTGCTGCCCATGGCACTGAAGGGCAGGAAGTATTTGGCTAAACATGGAAAACAAAGCAGACAGGAGAGATGCCTTGGGGTTTAGAATTTAAGCTTGGGAGATGGAACTAAATGTTCCTGGTTTTCTGCTATCTGGAGGAAATCTCTAAGAAAAATGACTTTGAGTCCAGTTTGGAGCAAAGATGCACGCAGTGCTAAAGGAGAAAACAGCCTCAGCAGGGAGCAAAACCAAAGAGCAGAACGGAGCAGAAAGGGCCTGGAGACACCCACATCCCACACAGAGGCCAGAGACAACCCCAGCAGCCCCAAACTCAAGAGCTCCCACTCTCCACAGCCAATTCAAGCAGGAGGCACCGTGGGGGCGCCGTGGCACAAGTTCCCCCAAGCACGCTGACCTGGCCTAGGGCAGATCCCAGCCCTGCTCCTGGAGCCTGCACCAGGCAGAGCCCGGCTGCTGCAATAAAGCCCTGGGCACACCCCGGCAGAGCAAACACGAGGCACAGCCAGGCACTGGCACAGGATGGACCCTGGGGCACTAAGTCAGCCCTACCCGTGGGGAGAGAGCCCCAAACCCCAAAAGCTGCTGTGGCAGCCCCTGAGCTCCCCTCTCTAAGCACAACGTAGTTTCAGGGAAGCACAAAGCAGCTCTGCTTGACCCAAGAGAACAGCGAGAGCGAAGCATTCAGGTAAAACCAGGAGACACACGGGACAGAAATGCTCTGAGTGGCTACAGAGCACAACTGAGTGCTGTGTGCAAGGAACACAGGCAGCTTCAGTGCCAGGAACCAGCTAAAAAGGAAAACCAAGAGCCCAGTCATGGCACAGACAACAGGTTTGCACAGCCAACAGCGCCCTTCCAGACCACAGAGATTTTATGGGAATACAAAAGGCAAGAGGGGACGTTTCTTTAGAAGAAAAGCATGTCCCAGCAGAGCCAACTACACTGGAGCCCAGTCAGAGGCCTCTGCTCAGCCTGCCTCAGCACTGCTTCCCCTGTTTCTGCCCCAGCAGCAGCTGCCAGTTGTGGCAAGGAAGAATTTTGCACCTTTCAGCTGTGGATGTTTGCAGGGATTTGTCATTCTTTGCTCAGCTGGAGGCTTCACCCAAAGCTGCGTCACAAACCCAGGGTCCAACACAAACCCAAAGATATAAATATATATCTATCTATATATATAGATATATAATACTCTCCCCAGCAATCAGACACATCGGAAAGAGTAAAGCAGACTTTTCAGGAAATATTGTGCTGTTCATCCAATAGGTTCTTGTTGCCATAGCAAAAATCATGTATTTATTTGCTAGGATTTGAACAGTAATGAGTAATAGAATATCCAGGAAAGAGAAGCCAGGGCAAATATTGCCCAACAAAGCGTAAATCTGAGTAGTCATGCAGATCTCATTTAGAAAAGGGAAGTCAACCTTGTGTCAGGCTGTCAGGACTCGGGCTGTACCCAGACCAGCCACCAAAGAGCCCCCACATACAGAGATTTATTAAAAACAAAACTAATTGATTTATAGAGCAATGACAGTCAGCAGCCACCTCACTTCCAAAAAGGAGACGAGAAAGTCTGCAAGGCAGTATTAATGACAGAGCAAGGACCCGATGGCTTCTCACACACCAGGGACCTCTCTGGAAGACAATCTGCATCGCCAGCTCCAGAAGGAATCTCCTTACTGTGGCTTCTCTCTTCTCCACCCATTATTACATGTGCTGCTTGGCTGATGAGCCAAAGCCAAAGTGATAATATAGAGTGTTGACACCTTTTCAACTGAAACCACTTCGGCAATCCAAATCCTCACCTTGTAACAGCCAGGAAAAAGTAATTGTTCTAGCCATTAAAATAAAATCATCCTATAATTATATTCCAGCAGGGAGAGTCCAAGTCAGCATCTGATCCCCATCAGCAGCCCAGAACAGGGGGGCTGAGAAGGTCTGAGCCCATCTCCCTTCCCTGTGAGCGGCTCCCATCTCCCAGACCCAGGGCTCCTGCCGGAGTGGCCATCCCTGCTCTGTCCTTGAGGAGCAGGATGGGATGACAAGTGGTGAAGCACAAGCCGGGCTCCATCCCTGCCCCGCTGCCATCCCACAGCGCCTCGAGCACGTCCCAACCCACCAAGTGCACACCAAGTCAGCTGAGAAGCACTAAGGATCAAGATCTGTTCTCATGTACTGATTTTCCTCTAATCATCCTCTGTCCTCAATAATTCCCAAGTGACAAATGCAGGGGCTGCACTGACTCCCCAGGACATGCAGGGACTGCCAGGTGCTGCCGGGTGTCATTTAAAGCAGCTTTTCACACCTGGTCTATTAAAGGATCACAGAATAAACTGAATTGTAAGGAACCCACCAGGATCACAAAGTCCAACTCCTGGCCCTGCCCAGACCCCCCAACAACCCCACCCTGTCCATCCCTGGCAGCGCTGGCCAAAGGCTCCTGGAGCTCTGGCAGCCTCGGGGCCGTGCCCATTCCCTGGGGAGCCTGGGCAGTGCCAGCACCCTCTGGGGAAGAACCTGGCCCTGCTCTGCAGCCTGAGCCTGCCCTGCCCAGCTCCAGCCATTCCTGGGTCCTGTCCATGGTCACCACAGACAAGAGATCAGTGTCTGCCCCTCCTCTCTCCCCACAAGGAAGATGCCTCCTCTCAGCAGCACAGGAGAATTTGGCTGGTATCTGCAGGAAGGGTGGACAATCCAGCATGAGCACAAAGCAAGGGTCAGCATCTCTGAGAGACTAAGCACACACAAAACGAGTGAAGAACGTTCTTCTGAAGAACCTTGTGCTCCTGTGCCACCTCACATGGAGGCACATTTGCTACTACACTGGTTATCTAAAGGTTGGGTTAAGGAGAAGAAAGCAGAAGACATCACACCTGATACCTGGCACTGCAGCCAGCTGGGAGTGTCAGCAAGCCTGTACACACAAAGCATCCCAGGGAGAGCTGCACACAGCCCCTGAGCTGAGCAGAAAATCCATCGGGTTGGTGGCTGGAGGCTCAGGACCTGTATAAAGAGGAGGCTCTAAGAGAGAACAACCTCCCAGCTGCCAGGGAGTGAGAGGGAAGCTCTCTGCACAGACAAATAAGTTCCCCTTATTTGTGTCTCACAGACGAAACAGTCTCTCTGCTTGTGAGATTGGAAACAGGGTAGAAGCGGAGATTTTATGGTGAACAAAGATCCCCAAAGGGTCCCCTGCTTTTCCCATCTCACCAGTCCCACAGAGCAGCAGACTCAGTAAAAGGAGACAGAAAAGCATGAACTCTAAACCTCTGCAGGGACATTCAGGGGTTTTTTTCACAGCAGCCTGCAGCCAATGATCTAGACAGTTCCCATGAAAAGAAACTTTTAGATAAAGGATTTTTGGGAAAATAAGCCTTTCTTTTTGGAGTTAGCAATGAGCTTGTCTATGTGCCTGTGACTGAAAACACAGTCATGTGTCAGCCCAAATTGTTGAATAACTCCAGGCACAAACTGTGAGCAGCCTGGAACAGTACCCTGGGGACTGCAGAAGCACCAGCACATCACCAAGGCATTTGCTATCATTCAGAAGATAAGGAGCTTTTGTGCCCCTAAAGCCTTTCCCTGACGCAGAAAGAAAGGGTTTTTCCCTGACAAGTATCCCTAGAAACAGAGGAGACGAGGCTTGGTTCCTATATCGGATTAACTCTGTACTGCTATGGCTGAAGCATTCTAA
Source organism: Regulus satrapa (assembly GCA_013396955.1). NCBI lineage: Eukaryota > Metazoa > Chordata > Aves > Passeriformes > Regulidae > Regulus > Regulus satrapa. The sequence goes on along the minus strand of VWZN01016278.1, from coordinate 151,124 downwards.
GTATACCCAGAAAACTGCAGACAGAACTTCAGAAATGTACTTTTCTGTCTTTCTGTACAAAAATAAGAGTTTTGGGGAACTGGAGTTGGCTTTTACACCACAAGAATGACTTGATCATGCTTTTCCAAGAAGTGTTTCCTGAGAGTAACACTGACTTTTGCTCAGCCATTAACTGCACCTCAGTGAGTTACTGAGTAGAGCTAAGAACACTAAAGATTTACAGCAGGAACATGTCAGGGAAGCCCTGTGTGGCAAAGGAGACATTTCCTCCAGGATCACATCCCAGCTCCCAAGCCACGAGGCAAAAGAAGAAAGTCTCCATTTACAAGGCAACCCACAAAGCCAGCTCTGTGTAATCAATATGCTGAAGCACATGGCAGACAGGAGCAATGCATGGAGATTCGAAATATTAAACTCCTTGTGCAAGACTCGGGCAAGTTTCAAATTCCTGATGAGAAGTGAGAGGGTAGGGACAGCCCCGAGAGCATATGGGGCAGGTGGTGTGGTTAACTCTTCCCTTCATTGTGCAGGACAAGGGGAGATTCCAGTGCCCACACAAGCACAGCTGGAGCCCCAGTATGCCAGGGCACAGAGCAGCCATTCACCCTTTATTCCTCCTCACATCTGCAGGCAGAGGAGCCAGAGCCTTTCACAGCTTAGCAAGCAATTGAAAAATTACTTATTTGGTCTCTAAGAACCGGACAAATCTCCCTACTAGTACAAAACAAATCTCATCTGAAGATACACAGAGGGAGCAGGGTAAGCAAGGTACAATTGGTGTCAAGACTTGAGTGTCCTCATAAAAGCCACACAGAGCTCCCCAGCAGCAGAGGGTCTCACAGGCAGCTCTGAGCACCCCTTTGTAGCTACAACAAGGTGCAGTGCTAGGAGCTGCCACCCACAAACATTTCTGTGCAACCCAGACTGCCCAGAGCAGCTCACAAAAACACCTGGGTGTGGTGCTGGAATGGGACCCATGGAGCACCATTCCATGGGAAATGGAGAGAAGCTGGGAGCAGAATTACTTCCCACCCTGTCAAGGAACCCATTCAGGACCAAAAGGCTCCCATGGCGTGCACAACAAAGTTCATGTCTCTCTTGCCCTTCCCCTCTCTTTTAACATGCAAAAGGAACGGCAGAAGGAAGTGCAGCAGGTTCACCGGGAGCCTCATATATCTGCCCTCAGAGCTGCAGAGTTGCGAGCAACGCAGTGTCCCTACACACACAAGTGTTTTGTCTGAGATAGTTCCTACATTCTTGCAGTGCCCACAGAGCAGCAGCTCCATCCTGCCAAGTTCCCAAGATCATGCAAAGGGCACTTCTCGGAAAACATCAGCACCGAGTTCCTCCAGCCCAGATTTTGCCAGGATGTTTGTGAAGTCGCTCTGTGTGATACAGACACTTCATGTGATCCTTCCTACACAAACTGGCAAACGGGGATATCCTCCCAGCCCCACAGACTGCTGCAGTCACTGGAAGAGTCTGGGTTGTAAACAGGCTTTAAATTCAGGTTTCACTTGGGAGGGGGGTGAGCACAAGCCCTGAGGTGAAGGAGGTGCTGCTGCAGCAGCCCTTACCCAGATTTCCTTTACTGCCGCTGCAAGCAGAAACTAAATATTTTCTTTTTCCCTACGGTTCCCCACACACAACACAGACCAGCAGGACTCTGCCCCAGCCACCCCAGTGTCCTTCCTCTGCTCCTCTCAGAACACCGCGAACACGTACTGGAAAAACCAGAGTGGGAAGGAAAACCCAAACCCGAAACAAACTGAATCCTTGGGATGGAGGGAAATTATAAACCATCTCCAATCTGGTCCACAGATTAAGGAAACTGATTAGGAAAACGTTAACTGTAATCCTTGTGATTAGAGTTCAAAGCACAAAGTACTTCAAATCTCCTCTCGAGTTCTGGGGCAGGCTGAGCCCTGGGCACGTCCTAACCAATTTCAAAGCCAGGCTCGGCTCTTATTTGCGTAAGAGTTTCTATTTTAGCCCTTCTGTTCCCTTCCCTGCAGTGCTGACAGCAGCAGGCAGGACATGGGGGCAAGAGAACCAGGGGAATTTGGGACCAGCTCAGACTTCAGTGAACAAGAAGCATGGGAACGCTTCTCACGAGCATGAGGCCATGCAGAGCCTCAGTCACAGAAAGTTTCCCACTACAGAGATGAGATAAATCTGACTCATCTGCTCTGCCAGGGTTTCATACAACAAAGTCTCAGCACTTCAAGGTGCTGGCACTCAGCGGGGAAACAAAAAAACACCCACCGCCCCACCGACAGCCTCAGGGGCAGCTTGTGAAGTGGTTTAAGATCTGTAACTGCAGCAAAATCCTGATTTCCAGTCTTCAGCCATCAGCATCGCAGGAAAAAAATCAGTGGAATTAGCAAAGAGCAGGAAAATGGCCCTGTATGGGTGAAAGAGCCTGCTGCCATCTGACAGCTAACGGAGATCATCTCCGCAGGGGAGGGACCGAACTTCATCATCCAAGACAATTATTTCCTGAGCATGACTTATCACTGCTGACCTCATCTCCTAAAAATGCAATACATCCATGTCAGATACTGCTACGGCCCCTCCTTAAAGGTGGCAGATGAATCTGCCCCAGCAGAGCACAGCCAGACACAGAAAATAGAACAGGAACACGCAGTTCTCCAAGAGCTAAAGAACACAAATCTCTGCTCTGACCCCTCCAAAACACAGAGATGACATAATCAAAGGAATTTTTACAGAGAGATTTCTTCTTCTACCACCACATTCGTTTACCAGATTTAGTGTTATGGTTAATTTACTTGTGTTATATATTGCAAAAAAACCCTTCGGTATTTAGACTCCACACTGTGCAGACTTGCTCCAAACAGGTCTGGGCAACAGCTGGAAAAGTTGATCCCTGCCAACATCCCAAGCCTACACCTGGTTCTCACAGGAGACCATCTCCAGGAGAACTGAACAGATGGAAAACTACAGAGCAAGAAATTCAGCAGATCAGACCAACAAAGCTGCTGCTCATGATCAAAACTGAAGAGTACTTAAAATAGTTTTTTAACAGACTTTTAAGTGGAAATTTGGAAGCCACATTCAGGCATTACGCAGCTCAAAAGATTGGACACAGACCATGCTAAAGTTTGTGTAAACTGGAACTTTGTGCAGTTCAGCTGAACATCTTTGAAGACAATTCAGCTTTGGACTCCAACTGCTTGGATCCCACCAGCCTTGTTCCCGTAATCCCTGCTCACACTGGGCTGCGACTCGCCTGCCAGCACACGACAAACTGCCAGCTGTGACAAGCACAAAACATTCAACCCTTCAACAACCTGATGACGGCTGTTGGCTCTCAGGTCCTGTTATTCACAGGACTTTAGGTGGCCTGGCCAGAATTCATTCACCTTCCCTGCAGGATGTCCAGGAGAGGTTCCCCGGAGAGGAAAACACTTGGGATGCACTGCAGGAGTGACACATTGAAGGGTCAGAGCACAGTCCAGCCTCCACCGAGAGGAGAGCCTGAAGCCTAAACACTGTGACTGCTCGTGGGGAGCCCGGCTGGCTCTGCAGGGCTCTGCCCTTCCCCAGCTCTCGCTCCAACTCGCCAACCACATGTTCTGCAGAAACCCAGATCCCTATCTCACCAACAACTTTATTGGATGTTATTTTGGCAGGTAACCAAACCACCACTGACTCTTGTCAACTCAGATGAGCAAGATTTTATCCTCTGTGATCCCAAAGATCCACATCCTGCAGCAAAGCCTTCCCTTCCTCCTGGCACTGCTGAAATGCCTTTACTTCTCTGCAATAACAGAGTACAAAGAGGAGCCCTGAGCAGAGGTCACTAACAGTGTGCTGCATCCTCTGCCCCACTCCCAGTTTAGAATAAAGGTCAGTAGGTCTCCTTCCACCCCTGCACATGTATCCTGTCCTGTCTGAGAGCTCAGCCAGCTCCTCCAGCAGCTGCCCAGCAGCTCCTGGCACAGACCTTGGGAGCTGCAAACACACTTCTCATGCAGAGTTGCGCCCCCACTGCTTTATCTGAGCTGCTGTTGGCACTGCCTGGAGAGGTCTCCAAACAGCCCAGGAGCAGATGAACGGCCCTGAAGGGCACCTGAACCCCTGCAGCAGCACAGGAGCTCCAGCTCTTCCAGTCCCCGGGGTGAGCAGGGCTGATGTGTCCCATGACACACAGCCCCACGCTGACCTTCACAGCCCCTGCTCCCCCACAGCAGTTCCACAATAGAGCTGGGAACAGATTTTTTATTTCCAATACATCATCTTCCTCTCCCTCACCAAGCTCCAGCTTCAACCCCCAAAATAACAGCTGCTTCACATATCTGAAGGTCTGGAAGGAGTAATAACACTGTTTATCCTGAAAGGCCTTGAAGCAGCAACATCCCCTGAGCCACAGCAAAGCCACAAGGCCCACTGCCAGCAGCCAGGAGCAGGGGCTGGAGCTCCCTCTGTGCAGAGCAGTGCTGGAACCCACTCCCAGCCTGGCCCAGCCACCACCCTCCCAAAAAGCCACGGAGGATGTGGATCAGAGGACTCGGACCACGTCAGCTCCATTTTGCTGGAACCTCTACCACAGTCAGGCAATCAGTGGCCAGACATGGGGATGGAAAAGGGAGGCTGAATTCCTACACCTGAAGAAAAACATTTGCATCTCAGTGGGGTCCAACTGGCAGGGCTGATACCCTCCTTTCTAATAAATTATTACCCCTGACTGCACAGACACCCATTGATCCACAGCATTTCCAGGTTGTGCTGACGTGCTGTTTATCTCCCAGATTCCTGCTGGGCATCAGCGAACAGTTAAACTTTTCCAAGTTCTTGAAGTTCTACTAAACACTACCTTCTTGAGTATGGAGCACAATTAAAGACCTTTTAAAAGCAAGATTTGGAAAGGAAGATGTTTGGCACAAAAAGGGCATGTTCACCCCAAAAGACACAGGAAAGTGCTATTAAAACCAGCATCAGGTTTTGACACCCCAAAAGAGAAAGGGGATAGGTTTTAACAAACAACTGCAGCTCTCAGCTCACAAGAACAGTCTGTTTCTGCCCAGATCAGGCTAAAATCAAATTTCTGAAAACCCCGACACAGCTACAAAACAGAACTCTTGTTTTTGGCTGGTTGCCTTGGAGACACAGAGTGATCTCTTGGGAAGAAACCAAGGAATGCATCTTAATGCGAGCTCTTTCCTTTTCAGGCATCAACACTCAGCCTTATTACCCAGAGTAAAAGCCACAAACATCCTCTAGGTCAAGAGTAAACAGAAATCTTTCCATTTGTCCACCATCAGCATCTTCTAGACCCTGGCTACAAAGTCATACTGTGCTTGACTGAGCAGGAAGAGAACTGAACCAAAAATGGGTGTTTCTCCCACACCACATTTAACTTCACAGAAACTTGTGTCTTGACTACTTTCCTTCAGCTCGATCTTGTTTTTCAACGGGTCCCTATTTGTTTCAGCTTCCTGACTTCTGCAAATGTAACAGGCAGTTTCTCCTTTGCCTTTTAATCTCTCTCTCTCAGAAACCAAATGTTTACACAAGTTCTCCTGCAGGACGACCCCACACACAGCTCTTAGGAAGAGCTGCGTGTGCACCTTGCAGCGTTTGGCACCTCAGCTGCACAGCGGGGCACTTAATGCTGGTAAGCGGATCACACCAGGGGCACAGAAGCTCCATGACCTGCCCAATGTCACACAAATCCACCACTGACACACAAAACAGTAGTTAACCAACATCACACCCTGTTTTAGGCTGGGAAAGGTCCTCTGGAGGTCTCTAGCCCAAACTCCTGCCTTAAGCAGGACTGACCTGCCAGTTGCTCAAAGCTTTCCCCTGGCAAGTTTCAGACAGCTCCAAGGCTGGACATGGCACAACTTCTCAGAGTTTGACCAGCCTAAAAACAATTCAGTCACTGCACTGGACTTGTGCTCATCTCCCTCCCTCCTTTTTGAGTTGTTAAGGACACCTTCCACTGCCCACCATTTAATTGGTTTTACTTGAGGGTTTGTTCTTTGAGCCCCAACAGCATCCCCTGCTCAGAAAAATCAGTTCCTCAGCTCCATCTGAAGTAGGGCTTATCCAAATAAGACTATCCCACAAGATTCCCTCAGTGTCCTCTGCTCCATCCTAAGAGCACTCACAACTGTAACATGCCATATTTTCACAGTTTACACCACACACCTGATTCGGTGTAAATACAATTAACACCCCCAAACTGAACCTGAACAGAGCCAAAAGAGCAGCAATGAGTGCAAGCTAGCAGGCGTTTAAGCAGCAGAACAACTTCAGTCTGACCAAGCATTTCCCTATACGAAAACAAGGAAAACTTCAGGAGCACTGAGTGAGAATCAACAGTCTTGCTCATTTGCTTGTTCTGGATCTCAAGACCTGCTCCAGACCTGCTCCCTGCATTAGTCACCATCAAATTACCACGGGCTGCTTGTGCTTAGGGAGGAATTTGACAGCATTACGCCAGGGAGGCAGCACTCCCTGCCTCCCTTCAAATGAGATGCATCCTGCTCAAAGGATTTCCTTAAATTATAATGCTCAGCGCCCCAGGCACCCATGTGCATCCAGTCCCTCAGTTATCTACCTGGATTTGGATAACGGAAATGTCCAACAATTCCCACTATGGAAAAAGATGTCACATCACAGCCCTAAAAGGTGGGATCTGCCACCTCAGTGTGCTGCCATCTTCAGAGCCCAATAACTCTCCCTCACTCCTTTCATCACCTCCAAATGCATTTCACCAAGGCCTACAATGATTAATTCCCAATTTAGGGCTCACAAGATCTATGCTATTCCTCAAGCTGTGAGAAGATCTGTCATTCACCCACTCCAAAGGCATTTGGAGCAATCAGCATCTCTTGGATCTTCAGAGCTGTAGCTGCACATTCAGAAGGAGCAGGTGGTGTAATCCTATCAATGGGAGTTAAGTTCTTGCTGATCTCTTTCTGCCTAATCGAGACCTAATTCTTGAGCCTCTATCAATAGATCACTAATGCGGGGAAGACGCCAATGCCACGCTGCCCAAGTGACCACGGGCAGCTCAACATGTCCAGCCCCTGAGACACAGCGAGCAGAGCGGGAGCGCAAGCCCACAGCCGTTCAAACCATGCAGCTCCCCCGATTTCCTAAATTCCTGAAATACCTCGCTTTCCATTTTTGTATGTCCAAGACGGGATGGGGTGGGAGAGGCATTGCAGTTATCACAGGGCATATCCCAACCTCAGCTACTTTTGGGACAGCACCCAGTGCCCCCTCCCTGAGGGCAAATTCAATTAAAAATGCTAAGTCCCATCTCCCAGCTGTGCTACTCGGGCTCTCTTTAAAGTTCCAGGAGACACTAAGAGCAAACAAGACACTGGGATTGCAAAGGCCTGCAAACTCTCCTAAAATTGGATACCCTGAGAAATATTAATCCCTGGTTCCTTCCTGACCGTTCTGAAATATCCTTTGCATCAGTGTGGTGGAGTTCCACCTTCCCCCTCCTGCTTTCCACCGGCCCCAAGGCTTCCCTCCTGCGTCCATTTTTACCCCTTTTTTAGCCAGCTCCGAGGGCAGCCTCTGGCTTCCACACGGGGCAAACACACTGCCCGTGTTGCCAGCAGTGAGAAGCCAAACCCGAAGCAGAGCAGGCCCCTTCCAGCCTGGCTGCTGAGCACAGCAGTGCCCCGTTACCTTCTTGCGGCGCGAGCCCGTCTTGCTCATGCAGGACCTCTCCAGGGACAGGTATCCTCCGATCACTTCAATCTCGTTCACCGTGGGGTAGCGCTTTTTATGGGATATCCCCACTTGGGGCCCATCAGCGTTCTCCACGGCTTTGCCTCTTCCTTTGCTCTCCTCCTCCTCCTCATCTTCCTCCCGCTGTGGCCTTCCGCTGGCATCGGCGAGAGCCTGCAGCCCCGGGGCCACGGGCTTCCTTTTGGGCACAACAGTGAAGGTGCTGCCACCCCTCTGCTGGGGGGCAGAGTGTGGTCTGTAGAGGGGCACGGAGGAAAACTCCATCTCCAGATCAGGGCCAGCTCCTCCGGGCTGATCCACCAAGCTCCCCGTCCTCGCGGCTGGGCCAGCCCTGGGAAGGAGCTCCCCGCCGTCCGGCTCCACGATGTCATCGATGTAAGTCACAGGCACCAAGGGATCCAGAGGCGCCGGCGGGGAAGCGATGGGCTCTTCCTGCTCCGGGGCGGAAGCCCTCGGGGGCTCCTTGGGTGCCTTCTCCTCCGAGGGCGGTGGCGGTGGCCCTGGCCTGGCAATCTGGGCCGGCGGCTGAGCCGGGCTGCCCTCCCGGCGGGGCACGAAGACGAAGGAATTGCGCGAATTCAGGCGCAGCTTGGCCAGAGCCTGTGCCTGCAGGTCGTGGGCTGGGATGGCCGCCAAGTCGGGCTTGGGGGCCGGGTGGATTTCGAAGGAGCCCCCGGCCCGGGGGGCTGAGGCGGAGAGCGGCCGAGTGGCGCCGGTGGCACTGGGGGCCGGACTGGCACTGGGCAGGGACGACACGGCCACTTCGGCCTCCTCCGGCTTTGGCCTCCTGGCGTTGGCTCTGGCATGGGAAGGGCTGGTGGATGGCACTGGTGGCCCCTTGGGCGTTGCGGGGCGGCCGGCGGGGACAGCACCGGGCTCGGGGGCGCGGGTGCTGGGGAGCTGCCCCCGGGGTGTGACCGTGAAGGAGTTGGAGCTGATCTTGTGG
>VWZN01016278.1:103475-141446 GCA_013396955.1 Regulus satrapa | reverse complement strand
CGGTGGTGCCGCATCCCCGCGCTGGGAACCGGCCCGGCCCCGCCGCCCGCACCGCCCTCCCCTCGCACACCGGAGACCCCCGTCCCGGGACACGAGCCACGGTGACAGACACAGAATCCCAAAACACGCAAAGCATCCGTATTTGCCCATTTCCCCATCGCGGACCGGTCCGTGTGGTGCCCGCCGAGGATCGGCAAACGCCTTTCGGGGTCACCCGTGGGATGTCGCAGGCGGAGCAGGTGCCTGGGCCGGAGCAGGGAAGCAGCCCCGCACTCTGGAGCAGTGGCTATGGTGCCCGGACCGTCACAGGAGTGCTTTAGGGAGAGCTCTCATGGACACAAGTGGAGTTTTCCACCGCACATGGCAGCAGAGAGCGAGAACTTTTTTTTCCATTTTGCTCTCTGCTGCCCTGGGAGTCCTCCCTCTCTGGAGACATCCCAAAGCCACCTGGACGCGTTCCTGTGTCACCTGCGTCGGGTGACCCTGTTTGGGCAGGGGGCTGGACTGGATGATTCCCAGAGCTTCCAACCCCAGCTATTCTTTGATTCAGTGATTCATTGACAGCCACTCGTTGGACACAAAAGTGGCGCCGCGGCGTTATTTCCAGTCAGCGCCTGTTATCGGCCGCCCGCAGGTGCCTCGGGGAAGTGCGCGCAATCAGGAAACGATCGCTCGGCAGCGCAGCACTTCCCACACCTCCCAAATCCCCGCCTGGGAGACTCGGGGGACACGGCACGCCGTGACATAAAATAACCTTTGGGCCGGACTCGGGGAGGTCCCGGAGCCGCGCCCGGCACGGGCGGCTGCCCCCGCTGGGTGCCGAAAGCGCAGGTGTGTTTGCGGGGAGCAGCTCCGTATCCTGCTGATAAGGCTCCTACCTTTGCCCTCCCGAGCCACAACAGAGCAATTGCACCCTCTTCAAACGAGACCTAGAAATTAATACGGCTGGAAATAGCTTTTATTGCCGAAGCTGTCCGTGCCCCGCGGAGCTGCGCTGCTCTGGGGAGAGGCAGCTCCGTGCCTTTCACCTTAAATAACTCCGGGGTGATGTGAGGCTCACCCGTGACCCGCCGTACTCCCTCTAGCCCGGGTCCATCGCGCACCATCTGCCTCCAGCCCTCGCCGGGCACAGCGGGTGCCCGGGCTGGAGAATAAAGAGCGGGGCAAGCGGGTAGAGACATTCCCCGCCTCTGGTGACTCATGGCTCAGGCACGTCCAGAGCCAACAATGTGCCTTTGTACTCGGAGATCTCAATGGATTTCTCTTTCGTGGTCTTGTCTGGTTGGCTTTTGAGCCTGTGTAAAGCCCGTAAATCCTGAAATAATGAATCCCACACAGTTTTGCTGCACCTGGCGCAAAGAAAACGCCTCCCTTTGTGGGCATTGAACCTGACATCTGCTAGTTTCACTGCATGCCCGCTTGCCCTTAGAACAAAACAATAAATCCAGCCATTATTCATCCCCTCCCCTGCCAGTCAGGATTTGAGAGCCTTCTATCATTTCTGTCAACTGCTCCAAGCCTGGGCTGAGTCAGTGAAACAGTGTCAAGGGCTGGGCAGTGAGACTTGGCCGGCAAGCAGTGCCCTGGAGCTAATCCCCTGCTCCGCTGTGTTCACAGCCGCGGGGAACCCCGGCGGAGTGCCCGGCGCTGGTACTAAGAGGCTCCCGGGAATCCCACTCGTATTTTGGCACGAGAAGGAATGCTCGATTACAAAACCCAGGTGTGATGATGACAGGGGCCAGCACTGATGGCAAAGTGCCACTGCGGGCACAGACAGAGCCGGGCCGTGGCTGCCGAGCTGCGAGAGGTGGTGGCAGATACAGCGGGGGCTGGATCTGAGGAACAGCCCCAAGTACAGCAAGGGGACGAGGGGAGAGAGCAGGGCTCTGTGTGATTTCACCTTAAACTCGGGTCACCTGCACAGCTCCAATTTGTGTCCATCACCCACTCAGTAACAGAGCATGAAGGGAGAGGGAAGAAGCAACAAGGAAAAGTAATCCCTTGTAACTGGACTTCTCCAGCAAATTTGACTTTGTACCTCATGGTGCTAAAACCAGGGCACATGGAATGATCCCAGGGTAAAGAATAAGGACCATCTTTCTGGGCACCAGGCTCTCCAGGCACCAGTGGTGCCAGAAGGCTGTGCCGTGGGTGGTAAGGGATTAAAGGTGATTTCTGTCATCTGTCACACAGCTGAGCTGAATATGGCACTTCCCACCTCACCATGGTGGTGGCACATGGAGAATATCCCCAGTTGAGGAGGATGGAGAAATGGAGCCTGAGAGATCCCAGGGCTGAAGAAAAATGGCTCAAATGACAGAGCTGTCCAGCCTGTTTCCCTTTGTGCTGAGGGGCTGCAGTTACCACATTTATCAGAAGATGAACATGCAGGTGACTGTCAGCATTGGAGATAAGGGGAAAATTACAGCTGGGAGTTCAAGCCAGTGCTGCTCCCTTTGGCAATTCACTCAAACAGGCCCGTGGGAGAGAAAGTGGTTTATCAGAATTCATTCATTGCCTTCTGCCCTTCTGGGAATGTGCTGTGTTTTGGAGCTGGTCTGTTTTCCCTAGGGGGATTACCAGGCCTTTAACCTCCCTTGGGTTTCTCCAGGGCTCTGTTTCTGTGTCTGAGAGGGTGCTCAGGGATTAGCCTTCCTCCCAGGAAGAGGCACAATCCCTAATGCGCTCTAAATTCCTTAGCACCCCATGCTCACTAAGCCACAGATGCTGCTGGAACCTGAATCACTCTGAGCTATCCCTGTCCTATCCCCATGAGTGGATTTGTGGCTCTCAGATGGTCCCTTGTTTAAATTATCAGGATTTTTTGCTTTCCTCCCCTTTTAGCTGTACCTGGGCCTCTTGTCCCTCTGGAGCTCTGCTCCTGTGTGCCCAGCTGCTGCCATACAGAGGAGCCCAATGCCTGTAGGTCCCTCACCTGCACCACAGGTATTTCCTGGGTTTATAAACTCAGCCAGACCATGATGACAGCAACTGAAACAAAACAAATCAAAAAAAACCCACAAAAAAGCCCCAAAACCAAAAAAACCAGAAAAAAAAAAAAAAACCAAAACCTAAAAAAACCCAAAAAAACCAACCAACCAGTCAAATAGAAAACAAAACCAAAAAAACCCCACAACTCTGAGAAAAACCAGCTCTCCCAGAAACATCTCTTTTTATTAAATCATGGTTTTAGCCCTAGAAACATTCGTGTACTTGAGGCCCAGTTATCCCACACAAAGCAGCAGAGCCCCAGAGAAACCCGAGGCAGCAGAGATGGCAGAGGGCTCCTGAGTCAGGCAGGGTTGGCCCCATGCCTGGACAGCAGCAGCAGCCAGAAACCACAGCGAGAGTGCCGGGGCCACTGTAAACTCCTCCTCGCTTTCCAAGGAGCCAGCCTGCTGCTCCAGGGCCCACCGAGATCACCGTCTTTGTTTGAGAAACTCTCCATCAATTTCCAAACCATTTTGGCCCCAAACCAGCAAGCCCCAGGTTGGGCTCTCTTGGGCCCAGAGTTTCCAGCTCCTTATGCCCCCCCTGTGCCTTCAGCTTCCTGCTGGGATGGGAGGGCAAGGAGGGCTCTGACGTGCCGGGCAGGTCTGCGTGGACTCGGCAGGGATGGCTGCAGCCACACTGCCCTGCACTCAAGCTGGATTTGGGAAAGGAGCAGGACACTGACTGCTCCCTCTGAACTCCTCAGGGAGCAGAGGCAGAATCAGCAGAGGGGTCAGTCTTCATAAGGTTTGTCAACTGATCGACTCTACTGAAGTGCTCTGGGACTCCCCCCGTTATTGTTGCTTTTATTCCCTCATTTGGGTGAAAGAAACTTGCTCAATCATCTCGGAGCTTAGGGGCGTTACTGGATATAACCTATCCTTCTCCACATTTACCAGACTCATTGGCACTGTTTTCTTTTCCCCTTGCTACTCAGGCACCGAGTTTTCAGAAAGCTGCTAATGCCCCCTCACTCTGCAGAAGTAAAGGGAGCTGGAAATGAAAACTGGTGCCTGAACTCTGAGGGGAAAAAGATCCCAAAAGGGCACTGGCGCCCAGCCATGGAGAGCTAAGGTTGTGTTGTTGCTTGGTATCACAACTGAAGTCACCCCAGTTCCAGGAATAGTGCTATTAAAGAACAACAGGAAATATACAGCAGAAAAGCTGCAGCCCGTTCAGCACATTTGGGTACGACTCCAGCCTGGCTCCCCGGGATGGCGAACACCAAACCCGCTCGGTTCCTTCAGCCCCCCCACCTGAAGCCCCAGCAAAGTCAGGTCTGAGCACGGGGGCACAGCCGGGAGCAGGATCCCTGCTCAGGGGCCTCACTTGGCTGTGTTTATCTCTGAGGATTTAAGGGCATTCCAAAGGTAAGGGCAAAGATCCCTGTCCTTGAATTCCCAGCTCTGCACTAGCTCTACCTTTACAGCACCTTGTAGGTGGGTCTCTATTATTACTACAATGGAGAATTAGCACTAAAAACACAAATTAGAGACCAATTATCTCATAGCCCCCCACTTTTCACTCAAGATTTTGAACGCACCCAAAGTGCATCTGAGCTGATCCTGAGCCAGACACCAGGGGATGGTGGCAGTGAGCAGTCCTTGGTCCAGTGAGCAGCCCACAGCCTCGGCAGCAGCTCGGTCACCCAGGGGAGAAACATTCCCCAGGTACAACCCAACACATCCCTGCGGACCCGGGGGGAGGGTGGGGAGCAGGGCAGGGGCTGTGCCCGAGGCTGTGACTGTAGAGACTGGAAAAGGCACAGAGGGGCCACCTGGACACAGGACCAGCACCTGGGGACACGGGACCAGCCCCTGGCTCCTTCGGGTGCTTGGGGGTCCCTCTCAGCTCAGCAGTGCAGGTGGAGAGGCTCCTCCTGCTGAAGGGTTATAGGACACTCCTGCTGTGATTATCATCAGGCCACGGGGCTGCTGAGATAAGGAAGCTTGGAATGCCCAACGAATTGAGTAATTATCCCCATTCTCAGAACACGGGGCAACAACAACCTGTGATGGGTCTTATCTGTCCTTATCTATCCATACCTTTATGGATACTCTGAAAGCAATACAATACTATGAAAAATTATTAGGTTGCATTATTTCTTTAATATTTACTAAACATTTATGGAAAAAAGCAATGTAGTTTCTCTTCAGACAGATTCTTTACATTTAATGTCCACAATGTTTATTCCTTTCAGTCCTTTACATTTCTCACACTGACTGGCAGTAAATTGGGCTGAAGTTATTTCTGAAGCAAAGCTGCTGCTGGTTCCTGGTGCTCTTTGATAGATCATGCACTGCCCCAGCAAGAGGTTATTTTACCATTAACTGCGCCGATGACACAGCAGGATCACCTGGGAATAACAATGATCCCAATCAGGGTCATGGCCATTAAACCACCCATTTACTCCCTCAGCTCCCACAAAGGAGATCATTAATAGGCTGACTTGCCAGTAACAGTTTCCAGATGACTTTGGCTTGTGTTTCCAGAATGAGAATTAAAAAACACTTCCACGGAAGATGCAGAAAGCCAGGGATAGCCTGTAGTCAGTGGGACAAAATACAGGATCACAAAGTCTTTACAGATGATGTGGAAAATGATATCACCACTCAATAGCCCTTGGGAGGACACTGGGATCCTTGGGAAGGGCTGTCCCTAGCTCCAGAGAGTGACACAGCAAGACCCAGAGCACGGAGCAACTCAGCTTGACCTGAGCTGAGCTTTACCTGAGCCCACCTGGCAGTGGGGCCTGGTTCCCCGAGAAGGAGGACGTGGCCCATCCCTGGTGCAGGGTTCTGAGAGCAGGTGCCAGCTGGAAGGGCCCTGGAAGGATTTTCTCTCTCATACAGTAATGCATCTTACCCTGGACTAAGACATTATTAATATCCAAGCGTGACTCAATCCGGCTTGTGAGGGGCTGAATTTACACTCAGACCGAGCCTGGCATTCCACCTCCAGTGGGATTAGAATGGGGCTGGGACTAAGGACACGCTCCCGTTCCCAGATCCTGCCAGGCTGGCTGTTTATAACCAGCATTTTCCATTCTTTCAGCCAAGCCCGTTTGTGGTGCCGAGCAGCCCTGCCAGCAGAGGCTGGGAACAGGAACTGCCAGGCACAGGTCAGCGAGGCAGGAGCAGCAGGAGCTGGTGGTGGGGTGGGTCTGTGCCAGATCCCGAGCGGGGCTCACGCAGCCGGGACACAGCATCCCCCTGGGACAGAGCACACGGCAGCACGTGGACACCACCACTGGAAGCAGGAACCCAGTGCTGAGCTCCGGGCAGCAAGTCCAGGCTGAGGAATGAAGAATAAATTCCTTCCTGGAGTTTCCTGCACAGAGGCCAAGTCCCTCCTCTAGCTCTGAGGCTCCAGAGGTGGGAGCAGGTGGGATCCCACAGCAGAGTCCTCGCACGGGCAGGATGAGCTGGCTGGGTACCTTTTGCAGTCAGATGTTTTGCTGGAGCAACAAGGACTTTTCTGCTTTTGTTTTTAACACAGGAAGGGATTATCTGGGAATTTGTGTTTCCCACCCCAGGTCTGGAGGTCAGCTGCAAAGGGGAGCTGGTAGCTGCAGCATGAGCAAAGGTGCCAAAAGCTCTATCTGTTTCTACCTATTTCTACATCCCATGGGCAACCTGAATTTTATTCTTCATTTTCTGTCCAGCCAAACATGAGGAAAAGAGAAAAGCCTCTCTGAAAGGGCCACATCCACAGAGCCTATGAACCCCCAGGCCTCCCCAGATGAGTGAACATTCCCTGCAGGCACCAGAAAACATCCCGGGGCCACTCCCAGCACATGAGCCAGGCTGAGGAGCAGGGCTGGCACAGGGAGGCCTCCCCTCCACCCCTCTCTCCCGGAGGTGACACTGCCAGTCCTGGCTGTAAGACATTTGTCACATTTAACAGGTGTGATAACACATTTACCCAGGCAAGGGCTGGGGGCCACATCCAGCAAGGGCAGCACAAATCCCCTCCCGTGGCTGGTGAACAGCCAGGGCTGGCACCCAGTTCAGCCATCTGGGTTTAATCTGCTTCTCTTCCAGTGAACCAGGTGTCCCCAGGGTCCTGCCCCTGCTAAAGGCAATTCCAGAGGAGCAGCAGCAGCTCCCTGATGGCCCAGGGCAGTGGGGATGGAGCTCACCCCTCACCCAGCCCAGGCACACGGAACTGCCGGCGGCACAGGAGAGAACTGGTTTCAGACACACCCGGAGAGCAGGGCGGCGAGAGCTGAAGGAACAGGTAGGAGTGGAATGGCAGATTGTCCTGTGCGCCCAGCAGCCACAGCTGCCCCGGGCAGGGCACTGTGGGGAGCCCCAGAACCTCCGGGGGTGCTGCAGGGGCACAGGGAGCTGAGCCTGAGTGCTGCCCTGGCATTCCCAGCAGATGCTGCAGGAGCACAGGGGTGAGGAACACACCTGGCATTGGAGCTGTCCTGGCTGGAACCACGCTGGGCTCATCCTTTACAGGTTGGTCTGACTGAGGAAGTTCCAGGCTCTATTTTTACTTCTGAAGTTTAAATAATTACAATTTTTATTTGCCTCTGCTGACCCCTTCCTTTCCCAGCAGCCACCTGAAAAACTCTGCCAGTGAAAAAGGGGAATAAAAGTGTTTTCCTTTATCACCAGTGGTTAACTCCAAGGATGCTGCCACACTGGACATCAAACATCACAACTCTATTCCAGTCACAGCTCTGAGAGAATTTCATCTCTTTAGGCAAATGAATGCTACAAAGGAAAAAATATGTTCATGTCACAAACATCACAAGCTATGAGGAATATAGATCTTTGGAGGGAAATGCATTCATCAGTTGTCATATCCCATAAACTGCACCAGGAGAAGTCCATAGTGTCCATTCCAACACAGAAATTACTGAACAATCTACCTTCTATTTGCACCCCAAGTACTACAAGTGCTCAGTGAGGATATACAACGGTTCTACAGAGAAATCACTCAAGTGGATACACACATGGGCCCTTTGGGGGTTAAATAAGATTTTCAATAGTTCCACAATGCTACATTCATGCTACCAAGTTGACTGAATTGGGATCTGAGAAAGGAAGAACAGTTAGCCTGTCTCCAGTTAGGAGGTGAAAGGGTCACAAGGGGAGAGAGTTTTGTGTCAGCATTTTAATCCTCCCACAACCATTTCCTTCTCCAGATAACATGACTTTGTGCTTTCATTGCACCTCTGGCTCCCACCTCTCACCACAGAGCTGGTGGAAGCTCCAATGTTAAACAGTAATTGGCATAAATTTGGGGTTCTTTTTCTTTTATATCTGGCATTTTCTTCCAAAAGCTACAGACTGGTGCCTGTTCTCCCCTTCACTGTAAGTCTGGCAAACCTGACTGACTCTCTCAGGGATGAGACGTGGCTACCAAAGCTCCCAACCTGGGGGAGGCAACAGCCCACACCTGTCTGTGTGGCCCTCAGTGACTTTAAACTATCTCTCTCCACATATTCTCCTTACTGTATGTACATTGTTTCTTCAAAAGTTTTGCTATAAAACTGTTCTAAATGTAAAGGGTTCAGCAGTTCTAGCCAGGGGCCTGCTCCCCAAAATCACAACCACAGGTATGGCACAGGGGAAGGAGGACTCTACAGATCAGAACACCAAGTTCTCTTTGTAAGTAGTTAAAATAAGATTTGTACATGTATTTTCCTTCACTTCACAATCAACAAATTTGAGATACCAGGAAATGAGGAAAATAAGATAATCCTTCCCTGTTACTTCCTTTGCTTGTAAAAGAAATAACTTGTGTAACCTCCCAGAATTGCCAGTGACTACACAGACTCTAAGTACTATTTGTCCTTAGGGTGGAAAAAGCCCCATCCCCAAAACCAAAAATGCACCCCTTACCTAACCAAACAAAAATAAATAGATTCCAAAAGATACCATCACATATCAAGTACAGGCCTGGGCTCTCAGGCTGCTCTGACAGAGCTTGGGGTTTTCTCTGTCCTAACCAGGAAGGGGCTGAGCAGCCCAGACCAAGAAACAGGTCAGGGGAGAAGGGGTGGGTTATGCACAAACAACTGGCAATCAAGTGAACAGAGAAGAGTCAAACTCATGCTCCAAGCCCGTGCTGTGTCCCTCCAGAAGCATTTCTCCCAAATGGGCGAGCCCCCTCAGAGGGGTCTCCACACAGGAGAGAGCTCCTCTCCCAACACACAGCAAAACACTGGCATGAACAATTAATTACCATGGCTATTAATTTCTAATTCATTTTTATACCAAAGTGAGCCTGACGGAGGCTTCTCAGCCAGGTCCCACGTTTCTAACCTAAAATATTTCAGCAAAACTAAAGTTCCATAGTTTTGCAAGCAGCAAAATAGAAAGTAATGAAGTTGTGGCTAACTGGAGGAGAACTATACATTCGTGAGAGCACGTACAGGTAGTGCAGCACAGCTACTCTGAAAGGAACCAAACCAATGCAGCAGACATGCAGGGTCTGCTAACTTATGTTAAAACCATGTTTGCTGGTGATTAAATATGTCTACAGAAGATATATTACCATTCTGAATATATTTTCAAGCAGACCCAAAATACCTCATCTATTGGTTATGGTGTGTTATTTTTAACTAATTAAATATTGGGAGGGATTTTATCCCCTCCCTTGCTATAAAAATTGCACTTATTTTCTATTAAACAAAACAAACAAAGAAAAAAGAAGATTTCAATTCTATATCCCAGTATATATTCACATGGAAACGGGATCATCTTGCTCTAAGCTTGCAGGAGTAGGTGTAGCAGTCCTTGCTCTCCAGGACTCCCAGCACAGAAAGTCCCACCAGGACAACCCCCTGCTCCCTCTGTGCTCTGGTGACTTCTTCACTGTAGTGCACGGGTTAATTGGGTTTGTGTTTTTTTGTAAGAAAACCTGAGCTTCAAAAGTCTTTAAAAGGACCTGGAATCAAATCTGGCCCATTCTGACCCAAAACAGCTCAGTTCTGCCAGGAACTCCATCCTGTGCTCGTTTCACACAGCTCCTCCTGAGGCCCCACGGCTCGGACTGAGGCCAGCGAGGTGTCACTGTCACCCCCTTCCCTCCAGTCTCTCTTGGCCCAGGAGACTTTTCCTCCCGACACTTCCGAGGGCTCCTCCTTCCCTCCCTTTAGCACTGCTGCCTCCCGTAGGGCTGTGAAGGGCTCCCTGTGCCAATAAAAAAGTCTCTCTGCAATAAAGCATGACTTCTTGGACACTGGTGATGAGCTTCCTCTTGCAAAGTCTTCTCCAGCTCATAAAATGTCATCGTAATCCAATAGTTTGGAGTGCTGGCGGGTCTTCCAGAGGCGGTAAAGGCGGAAGTCAAAGTAAGTCTCAATCATTTGCTTACCTAGGAGTGAAACGAGGCAGAGGGGTCACACCCTGAAAGGAACTCGAGGCAGAGGTGACAGAACACAGCAGCACAAACTCCCAGCCCAGCCGTGGGCAGGGCACAGGGACCCATCCGCGGCAAACGCTGACACTGAGCACATGGAGGGGACCCGTGAGAGCCAAACATCTTTTAGAGCTCCTCAACCGTGAACAGCTCCCTGTAATCTCTTGGCAGGGTTTGTCCCCGGGGGCAGGAACTGAGCACAAAGTCTGTCTCCAGACTTTGACCTCTCTGCTCTGAGCACTGAGGGGAGCTGGGGGCTGGAGAGGATCAGCTACAGCCTGCGTGGGGCACAGGAACTTCAGAGGCTGTAAACTCCTTGTAAAGAAACACTAAAAATAATTAACACTGAAAATTCAAATTTAAAAATATGTATCTTTTTAAATGACCAGGCCATCCATGCCCTGCTCCTGTCTGCGTTCCCAGCAATGAGATCACAGCACACACCAGTGCCAGCTCTGCCCCCCAGCCCCTCTGACTGAAGGGGGTCCCACAGGCAGCCAGGAGGTGCATTTGAAAACACAAGGGCAAACAACCCTGCACTCAGACAGGGCTCAAGGAGGGGATTTTCACTTGTGAGGCCTGATTAAGATTAGTTTTAGATGACTTTGCAAAGGATTATGAGGGTACACTCTTAGTACGTCCCAGACTGATCAAGGGGATAAATTCAGACGTATTCTTCAGCCCAACCTCCTGAAAGATCAGCTGCTTTAATGCCTGCACATAGAACCCCCTGCCTGGCCTGCTGAGCTGCCCACAAACCCAGGAATTTCCCTGCAAGCTGCTCCTGGACACATCTGAGTGTGTTTGCTCTGGGACCTGTGCAGGCACTGTGTGCAGCTGAACTGATCATGCACAGAGAACTGAACAGCCTGGGCTAGAGTTCAACAACTGGCAACATCTGCCCATGGATGGGTTGGAACTGGGTGATCCTTGAGGTCCTTTCCAATCCAAACCAGTCTGTGACTCTGTGAACCCTGATTCTGTGAACTCTGCACAGTTGAGCACCAATGTGCTCAACTCCTGCACATTCCTGAGGGTGAAGGGAGGTAAGAAAAACCCAGCAGTGTTGAGATCAGAGCCATGGGCAGCAGAGAAGTGCCGACAGCCGAACCTGCATGGTTTTATCTGCCAAGAACTACAGCAAAGACAAAAGAGCACGGGCAAATTCAGAATCCATCGCTGGTGAAACTGCACTGTAGGTTACTGACACTGGCCAGTGAACAGGAAAAATCCTGTAGCTTTTTGAAATATCTTGAGCTGCAGGAAAGAAAGGGAAAAGGGCCAGCAGACAGCTGTAGAATGGCTCTGATGGGCCTTATCCCAGTTGCTTATTGACACAAATCACTTGGTGCCAGTGTTAGAGCTCTGGAGAAAAGACCCCAGCACACCTGGCTACAGAAAAGGTTCTGCTCCATGTGCATTTCCCCCACAGACTCCTCATGCCCTAATAATGACAGATTCTCCTACACTCAGCCTGGAAAGCTCCTCTGTGTTGCCAGGATCCTGGGAGAGGCCTCTGCAGCCTCAGGCACAACAAACAGGGCATTTGAAATGTAAACATATGCAGGAACTGCAAGGGAAAAGCCAGGGGCAGCAGCTGAACTACACAAGGTGGTTACAAACAAAACAAAGACCATGGCAGGACTTAAGGGAGTCAAAACTGCTTTTTCATGAAGATGCTCCCCGAAGGAGGCAGACTGGTTAGCAAGGAGTGTGTGTGTGTCTTTGTACAGGAAATAAATTACCTTGAGCTGATAGTTCAAGTGGAGACTCAAAGGCAACCCTATAAGGATTCATTAAGTTTTTCAGATTCTGAAATAGCTGAAAGGAAAACATACCAGAGTTAACAGCTGAAAACAATGCTGACTCCTGAGCACCCAGAATTGCCCATCTTGCTTCTGGAAAACCTCCCACCCACGTCCTTAAAAACATCTATCTCACCAGTAAATAAATAAACCAAGTGCTTTGAACAACTCCTCCAAGGTTTCAGTTATTTGTCCCGCACATCACTAATCTTCCTCCCCTGCCCCACAATCCATGGCAGGACACCAGCACATTCCCACCCAGCAGATGAGGCAGGTTTAGAGCTCCCAGTGTGACTCTGGCCTCCCTGGGCCAGACAGACATTCCAGGGGTGACCCACAAGCGCCTACCTTCTCCCCATTGGGGTTTCCAAGAACATAGCAGCCCATGATGTGGATGATATTTGGTTCAGGATTGACTTTACTCATCAGCCGGCTCAACCTCTTCCAGAAGCTGCAAAAAACAGAACACATAATTTTTAAAAAAAATCTCCTCACAGGCATGATTAATGTCAAGGATGTGTGCACACAGCACTCAGACAGGGCCCAAGGTTTGTAGGCTGGGCAGGAAACTGCTCAGGAAGAGCCACTGGATTTCAGACAAGGAAGAACAGGGCAGAGCCAAGGCCTGAGGAGCAGGTCCAAGTCATGTGGCAGAGAAGAAGGAGCAGCCCATCAAGCCAAGGGAGCTCCAAGGTGAGGAGAAGGGAGCAAAGTCCCCTAGGAGTGCTTCTGGAGTGACAGTTTTACCAAGCATCCCCTCCAGCTTCCTCTCTCCCATTTCTATCAACAATTGCCCTTTCTGAACACTAGGGTTACCAGTGCCCAGGGCATGAAATCAGCAGGGAAGAGCTGGAGAGATTGTTCTGAGTGAGACAACACAGCCCAGGCAGCTCCATGTCAGCCCGTGCTTGGTGCTGCTGACAGTTACCCCCACCTGATGTGTAGTGACTGTGACCAGGCACTCGGTGTCTGACAGATGTGAAACATGACCCCATCCCCTGGGCAGAGGGTTGGAGCAGACTTTTGGAGAGCTCTAAAGCTCAAAAGTTCCTCCCTGGGTGTTCTAAAGGGACTGCAGCCTCAGATTTCTTCAGCACTGTCTCCCAGGAACACACAAGCTGGATGGAGACATTCACTTCCAAGCTCCCAAACTTTCAGCTGTGTGCTCACAGCTTTCTGCAGATCCCTGATTTATCAGCTTGGGAGTAGCTATGCCTGGGATGTGCTCAGAATCGTGGATGTGCACACGTGCTAGAGAATTCCACAGCTGGTGTTTGTGCCAGGGCATGAGATTGCTGAGCAGATGTTGATTTTAATGCTCAGTTCTCATGCCAACAAAAAGTTGTGTAGGAACAGGTTGGTGTACATCCTCTCCCCCACAGCCAGGCACTGTTAGCCAAGCAAGTTTGAGCCAGCACAAGCGAGTAGGCAGCAAAACAGGCAAAGCTTTACTCTCTGCAAGGAGCAGCAAAATTGCTCAGCACTCCCAGCTGAAGCATGTTAGTGAAAAGCCTCCTCAGTAACAGGCTGGACTTTGAGCAGGCTTTGCAGAGACAAATTCCATTTCCCCCTGGCCAAAGTCAGCTGTGGAGGAACACTCTGGATTTCTGCCACAGTCATCAGCATAGCAATGGTATCACAGCACCAGAGGCTCGAGGTGCAAGTTCTCATTTCTGGTCAGCAAAGATGGTTTTAGTAGAATAAATATTTTTTTCCTCTCTTCTTTTGAGAGTCTCTATCCACAGAGACTCTAAACAGACAGAAGTATAAATCTCCTAGNGACTTTGAGCAGGCTTTGCAGAGACAAATTCCATTTCCCCCTGGCCAAAGTCAGCTGTGGAGGAACACTCTGGATTTCTGCCACAGTCATCAGCATAGCAATGGTATCACAGCACCAGAGGCTCGAGGTGCAAGTTCTCATTTCTGGTCAGCAAAGATGGTTTTAGTAGAATAAATATTTTTTCCTCTCTTCTTTTGAGAGTCTCTATCCACAGAGACACTAAACAGACAGAAGTATAAATCTCCTAGTGACAGGGCTGCAGCACTCCAGGGATGAGCTCAACTCTGCCACCTTTGCTGTCACCCCTGAATGAGCTGTGAGCTGCTATTCAGTGTCTACTCAGCCTCCCCATCCCCTGAGTAAGCCACCCCAGCTTCCTTCATTTCTCCTCCCTTCACTTCTGTTCCACCATGTGCTCCAAACATTGAGCAAACCCAGCAGAAAAAAAAAAAAAAATCCCACGCAAGCCCAGAACACAACACAGCCACTCACAGGATCAGATCTTCCTCCTTCTCCACTTTGGCGAAAGTGGCAACTTTGTTCTTTAACAAGTATAAGTGTCCGGGGCCTCCCTGCAAGAGACGGACAGATGGAAACCCCTTTGCACAGGCCCCGAGGAAACAAACCTGGATGTGTCTCCTGCCCTGCCCAGCCGTTCCCAGCAGTGCCACAAGGGAGCAGGGCAGCCCTGCACTACCGACACACCCGGGGAACATCCACACACAGGGAGCGTGCTGGGGGTTGGATTCTCTGGTTTTTGCTGTTGTGTGCCCACATCACTCTAGAAAGGCACAGTTACACATTACAAACGCCAGTGTGGGTGGCTGGAGAGTAATAGGGAAGACAAGAAAGTCCCTGTCACTCGGAGATGCTGGGGGTGGGCAGAGGAGAAGCTGAGCACAGCAGAGACAGCCGGCAAGGGCTGGCACTGCAGAGGAACTGGACTTGGCAGCAGGAGGCTGAACTGATTGATACAGCACCAGAAACATCAGAAGCCACAATCTCCAGGTCAGTGTGCAGCAAAGCTGCTCCTCTGCAGCACCGGGCAAGTCAGGTCACCTCCCTCACTCCTCCTGGCACAGCTGCCAGGGAAGTGCACAGCTGACCACCACGAGGAACAGCAAACTTGGGAAGGAAATCCCCAGCAGCCTCTAAATCCAGCAGGGCCTGGACCAGCCACAGCTCCAGCCTGACCCTTCTCCTGCATCCTCTGGATTCCAGCTCCCAGCAGAGCCATCTGCCAGTCTGGCCCACAACACACACCACTGTCACTGTGACACTGAGGCTGGGTGGAAACCGTAACTATGACACTGCAAGTGCTTGTTCCTGTCTCTGGAATCCTTTCTAGGTCAGTCTGGGTTTGTCTGGGGTTCCTTGAGAGAATCTTGACTTGCCCTCACTAAATCAGATTTGATTTCCTGCTGTCACAGCAACTTGAGACTGTTCCATGTCTGGGAACAGGGAAGTGAAAGCTGTGTCTTGGCAGCAACTGTAATGGAAGCTGACTTTGGAATATTGGTTCCTCTATGTCACTTTTCCCATAGAAAAAGACAAATTTGTAACAGATTACCCAAGTTTTTAACAACTTTCATGTACCTGGCAAAATATCAGCATCTTCCAGATTTTGCAGCCTTTCCGATAAATGTTAAGCTTCTTCTCTATTTCCTCTGAAAAAAAAAAAAGGAAAATATGAACCATGGACAAAGCTCAAAATTATTCTTATTTCTTTACACTTAGAACTGAGGGCAGGAAGCTGAGCTGGCAGGGGTGCTCAGTACATGCCAAGGATGCTGTGGGGAGCAGGAAATGTCAGCAGGTGACAGGGCAGAGAAGGGATGAACAGCAGCAGACACTGCTCTGTAGTGACCACAGCTCTGGATCAGCCCCAGCCCTCCTGGCCCTCTGTCACTGCTCCCACTCTCCACCACAGGTACATTGAGCAGGCACCTGCTGCCCTGTGCCTCAGTTTCCTTGCCACAAACCATGAGTTTAGCACAGAAAACAGGCCACAGAAGTGAATGTTTATTACAGCAGCACCAAGAGCAGCTGACTGACTGTCAGGAGTCACTGGGGTGACAAAAACACCTCTGTGAGTGGCAGCTGAAGCACAGGCAGCTGAGTGACTTAAATATTGATGAGGACATTTGCAATGGGCAGGAGAAGGAAAAGGAGGTAACACTCACGTACCCAAGATGTCATCAAAGGTGGCGTGTTCATGGTCCTGGAAACCAAGACAGGAGACATATAAAGGTTCACTGTCACTCCACCAGCTCCCTAATAATCACACAGTCCCATTCCAAGGATGCTTTAAGAGCACATTTCACCAACTGATGTCTGCTCGTCACAGCAGGAGTAACCCTCACCCTAAATCACATTTCAACACAGAAGCTGAACAGTCCGTGAAGATCAAATCCACCCTTGAAGGCTTGAAGCTGAAGCCTGCAGACACGTCCAAAGCACAGACACAGCCAACATCAGCGATGTCTATTTGGCCCATGTTTTGCAGCCACTCTCCGGCTTTACCCCTGCCCAAACTGGCTGACAAAGAGCTGCACTCCCAAGACAGCTGCCTCTGCCACAGCAGGGTCACTGGGACAGCTGAACAGCTCAGTTTGAGAGGCAAGAGCAGCAAGGCTAAACCCCAGCAGCACTGCCTGCTGCACACTGGCACTGGCCTTGCCGGGCTCTCACCCACCTTCCATTGCATATTAAGTGATGAGGAAAAGAAACCCCTGACTCCTCACTGCTGTTTCAGACACCTGCTCAGGCCAGACACGCAGTGAAAAGTCAGAGTTAAATTAATGACTGACAGAGATACCCCACAGCACGTGGAGGGATGGGGTTGGTTCACTGCTGAGCTCTGAGCTGCTGCTTCTCCCAAGGATGAGCATAAGGAGGAGCCCTAAGCCTGGCAGTGCCTGCCCTGCCTTCCTTTGATAATGCTCCCATGCAGCTCGGCTGGGTCTGCAGAGCCCAGAGCCCACGTGTGCCATTTCCACCCCACATGACTGTTCCACCTACACCTGAGCCCACCTAGACCAAAGCTACCCCAGACCCCAAAGCTGGGTTCAACACACCCCCAGCCCCTTCCTGACAGCTTTTCCAAATCACATCAGCATTTTGGAGTCACCCTAACAGGAATAGGGAAATTAGAAAGTCTCTATATGTCTCCTGTTCTCATCCACAGCAAAACTGATTTACTTACATAGAGGATGGGAATGATGGAGGGGTCGTCCCTGCGGATAATTGTTGGGACATACTCTGCTTTGGGCACCTTGGAAGAAATGAGCTGCAAAGGGAGAAAAAGATACAACAGCATGAGGAGAAGGCAGCAGAGTCTGGACAGAAGCACTGAGGCCATAAAACAGTGCCCTGCTCAGCTGTTCTTGGCTGTCATTCGAGGGAACAGCTAACATAGTCTATCCACATCCCAGTGGAAGGTTTCCAGCCCAGAGCACCCCCAGGCCTGCCAAGTGCCCCTGAATGTCACCATCTCCTTGACCCCCAACACATAAGCACACAGCTCTGCCCTCAGGCTGCACTGGGCCAGAACAGTCTGGAAAGGGGAGACTGGAGAGCACAGAGGATGAAGCAGCTCGTGCACCACCACGGATGGTTGTATCCCAGGGAGGATCACTCGTGCAAAAACTCCTTTTGGCTGTAGGGAGTATTCACTGTCTGGTGGGACCTGCAAAGACTCCAGCCAAGGGCTGGCTCTGCAGGTGTCAGACAGTGCCTGACAACTCTGGCTGAAGCCTCAGCTGGCTCCAGCAGAACCAGAGCCTGAACTCTATTATGATTCCAGGCCATTCAGTTCCTTGCTGTGGGAGCAGAGCTGCCAGTGGTACCCAGGTCTCTATTTTCAGGGTTAACAAGCCTCAGGCTGACTTCTGTGTTGGTGTCAGTCCTGCTCTGATTTGGACTACAGATACCTTCTTCCAGTTTTCTTTCAAAGCATTACCCCCAGCAGTAACAGATCTGAACCCATGTCATGTCTTGTTTCATCTCTGAGTGACCCTCACAGACACCTGAGGCAGCGCCTATACAACAGACTTCCCATGAAGATCCTGAACTGAGCAGCACTGAAAGGACAGGCAGAGGATAAGCTGGAAACTCTCACCATTATTTTTGGTGGAATAAAGTCTTCTCCGTCACATGCCATGGCTTCAAGTTCCTTTTCTGCTTCCCAGTTCAAGTCAAAGTCACCATCCAGAGTCCCGCAGGAATCCTGAAGGTCATGGCCTGCCAGAACACAGGGAGCATTACCAGGGCAGAACAGCCTTCCCCACTCCATCCTGCCTTGGCAGCTTCCTCACAAGAGGTGCCACAACACTTGTGCCCTCTTGTCACCCACAGAGTGACAGACACCACTCTGGGGCTGGTGTCTTCAAACAGACAAACATGTAACAAATGAAGTGTGCACAGAGAGCTCACACCACGTGTCACAGAACTTCATCATTCTTGCAGTCACCAAGCTTGGTTTTCAAATGCTAAGTCACAACAGTCACCCTGTCACTCCAGAAATGGGGAAGGAGACAGAACGCAGACAGACTCTCTACACTTCAGCACTGCCAGGCTGATAAGCAAAAGTCCAAAGACTTCAAAGCTGGTCTCCTTGTAGCAATTACTGCTCTGACTACATCTTTTCAGGGATTATAAAGAAAATCTGCCTTGTTGGTCAGACTGATCCTGGCAGAGAAGTCTTAGAGCGTGCGTGAGGACAGCTGCAACAAACACAGTCATATTGCAACAGTAGACTTGAACTTGCTCTCCATATTGACCTTACCTGTTGGCCTTCAGCGCCTCCTGGGGAAAAAAAACATCTGGAAGGAATATAATTGACCATTAAAGGTTAAAAACAGAGATGGTTGCTGGACTGAGGAAAGAGAACCGAGGTGCCACTGTTTGTGCCTTTGGGGATGTCCGAGTGTCGCTGGGCAGTGCCTGGAGCCTGTGTGAACCAGTGATGAGGCATGGCTTTTCCATGGCTTTTCCATCCACCTCCGGGCAGCTGAGGGAGCAGGGAGGAGTGAGACTGCCAAACAACAGGGTCATGGTTTGAACCCGGCCTTCTATACGCCTCCCCCTGCAACCTGGGTCTTCTACACCTAGCAGGGCCAGATCTCGTCATGACCTGGTAGAACAGGTCATTTCATTAGTGAAATTCACTTCAACCCGGGCAAACTCATATCCACCAAGCTCCTGCCTACAGGCTTGCAATAAAATCTGTGTAAAACAGCAATTCCCTTTATAAGAATACAGTGGGAAGATGCTGGCATTCCTTCCTGTAAATGAACACAACAGCATCTCAGTCCCCTCAAGCAGAACATGGCAGCATTACTGGGGATTCCCAGAGGGATTCCTGGCAGCCCAAATGAAGATCAGATTGCCCCAAGCTATCACCTGTGCAGGAAATCAAAGCTCCATCTCAACAGCTGTGTTCTTGAGCTATTCCAGGCTAGTTAAGAGCTCAGCAGGGACTCCTGCCTGGGAAGCCACGGTAGCCCCACTATGGTGAAGGCAGCCTTGGACTGGCGAGCTTCCAGAGAGGCTGTTTTGGTGCCAAGAGAATAAGGGATGATGGGAACAGAGGGCTGTAAGAGAGCTGTACCACTGGTACCCCGTGGCAACTGCTCAATAGCCTGAGGTTGGATGAGTGGTGCTCTACAAATAAATACAGGTACACACAGATGAACAGGTACATACACCTGGAGCGTTACCTGCTCCGATCTCAGGAAACTAAAAAAGGATCACAGACAGGACAGAAGGGCACAGAGGAGTTACTCCAGTGGGACTCCAGTCAACAGCTGCTGGAGGGTTTGCCCACAGGAGGAAGCTCAAAGGACTCAGAACTCACTTTCTCGAGAGTCATGGAAGGAATCAGCTTTGATGGGAGTCGGGTCACTCCAGGACCTGCTGAAGCTCCTCTCACGCCGTTCGGCAAATGCTAAAGGATAAAACCAGAGCACGACATTAACAGATCCCAAAGCACCTCTGCTGCTGCCAGCAAACAAATCATCCAGCAGATTGCCACCAAAGCCACACATCACAGACTCCCCTGGGCTGGTCCTTCCGCTTGCCAAACGTGAGTCCTTTCCACACAGCAGAGACAAAGTGCCAACTTGTGCACAGGATGGGACGTGGAACACAGAAAAAGGACAACACTTGATGGTGTCTCCTTAAACGCACACAGCTCAAATCTCAATTTAACCAAGGCCAGTCCAGTGTCCCAGTGTAAGTGCTCAGACTCCAAGGCCTCACAGAAACATGCACTGCACAGCTAACGACACCTGCACGGCCAGAAGAAGGCTGTAGCTCTCCCTTCACATTCTACTGGCATCCCAGTCAGAGGTGGACCAAACAGCGGGGAGGGGATTTCTCCAGAAAGCTCATGCTTTCTACATTTTGTTGCAAAAGAGGAAATCCTTCAGCCTTCGCTTGCCTGCACTCTTTGAGAATTACTGGCTTTTTCTCCTCCCAAGGAGTGCTGTATTTGCACCAGCATTTCCCAAGCACAATCCAGGGCGCTTGGCTCAGACGGCTGCACCGCAGGCAAATTCCTGGGAACTGGCAACCAGCACGTCTGACTTGGCAAGTGCACGTGAGAGCCATTATGCCGGGATTAACAGCCACTTATGGGCACTAATACCTATTTCTGGTGGCAGACAGAGTGTGCAGGAGGGAACTGAGTAACAGTAACAGCACATAGGAATTCACTGTGGATTAGCATCACAAGAGCAGCCTGTCCCCTGCTGAACTGTGGCCAGGGTGGGTGTCTGGGGAGACAAACCACATCTTCAGTTCTTCAGATGATCTCCATCCTCAGGTTTCAGTTAAACCCAGGCATTTAGCTATTTAGCTACCGTGCACAGAAAGAAAGCTTTGAAAACAAGACGCAAGAGTTCCCGAGGCAGAAGCTCGCCTGAGTTTCCTGGAGGTGAGCCCTGTCCACGTCAGGCACTGCTAACTCAGGTGCCTGCGAAGACTCTGGAAAGGGCAAAGCTCTTTGCTGATCACTTCCCACAGCATATGAGAAAGGAAAGAATGCAAATTGAACTCAGCAGTGCTTTGCTGTGGGCACTCTGTACAGTGATGCCTGGCCAGGGGGTGGGAAGAACAAGATGCTTTCTCTTCTGGAGCAATCCTCAGCTCCCAGGAGCAGGTTACACCACTTTCGCAGCACTACAGGAGTTGCCCAAACAAGTTTTAGAGGATTATTGCCTTCCCCACAGAAAGAGAACTGCCATTTTGGAGGCCTAAGAGGTGATTTCTTCCCCAGTGAGGCATAACGACCCCTGATTTGCCCCTTGCTCCAATCTCTTCTCTGATCCTCTTCTTCCTTCCATCATCATCTCAGTTCCCACCAGGCAACTCTCACCCAGGTTCTGCTGTGGAGATGGCAGTGGGACAGGGGAGGAGGGGACAGCCAGCAGTCTCTGTGACACATGGAGCCACAGCTGGTGAGAGCTGCAGAGAGAGGCCAGGCAGCTCTGCTGGACTCCCAGCTCGGGTTCTCCTCACTGGCCTCCACACCAGTGATCGCCAAAATCCACACAGGGGACAAGGATGCTGCAGCTTTCCTCCCACACCTGGCACCAGAGATGTCCCACAGCCACGGCAGAGGCTAAGCCTTTGGGAACAGCCTCCAGGCTGCTGCAAGCATCCACACGTCCTGGACACTTGCAACCACCTGTCTTTCCTGTTTGCAGGGTAAAATGGCACCAACAGGTCAACTCTCTCCAGACCAAAGCCAGATCCTTTCAACCCATTGTTTGCATGTGACAGAATTCCCACCAACCCCACGAAGCCCAGCTCCTCACAGCCACACTTCCAGGTGCTCACTTACTTTGTGCTTTAACCCTTCGGCTCCCCACCATGCGGAGGTGCTTCCGAAAATTCCTGAAAGAAAGGCCAAACACAACCTTTGAGAAAGGTGACATGAAGCAAAACCCAGGCTCAGCAGGACTGTGAAAACAGGGAGGAAGAAAATAAAATGGGGATGATGGCGTTTTTCCTTCTGGGCACTCCAAAGCTGCAGACCAGGCCCTCAACCTGCAGTGATTTAGTGAGTTTAGCTGGGGATGGTGATGTTTGCTGAGCGGGGCTGTTCTGAGCTCTCTGGGCTCATGGCACAGGGCAAGTGGGATTCCACAGGGCAGCCTCCTGCTCATGGCTGCTTTCCCTTTTCTCTGGTTAACCTTTACCTACGCTTTATCTGCTGAGGATACCCACTGCCTGTGCTGACAGTGTTCCCCTTGGCCTGGTAAAGAGCAGTAACTGCTCCCCTCTCTCCAGCAGGAACGTAGGGTGCCCAGGCTCTGCACACACAACTTGTGGCTGTGCTCATTTCCAAACACAGCAGCTCCTAAAACCCTTCCCATGCTGTTGGTAACCACTAAGCCTGTGCTGCTCTGTAGGCAGAGCTGGGGAGGAGCAAAGCAGGTTCTCCCTCCTTGCACAGCAGAGTTCAGTGATGCTGCCTGTCCCCATGAGCCTGCTCTCCAGTGTGCTGCCCTGCCCTGGCCTCACAGGCAGGTCCAGAGGGGCTGCAGGGCACACAGCTCCAGGGGAAAGCCCTGAGGAGCAGCTACGCCCCAGAGTCAGGTCTGTGTGAAACAGAATGTCCTGGCCACTCCTGAGAGGCCATGGCAAAAGGAACTCTGTCCAGCCCCTCCGAGTGCAAGGGACCAGTTTCTCTCAGTTTCTCATCACTCACAAGGCAGGAACAGGACAGGAATAGGACACCAGAAGAGACAGGGAGAAGCAGCATCAAGAGCATTGTCACCTCTCCATGAACCCTCTTTAGTGACTGTGGCTTCAGCCCACAGTGCAGCCCCAGGACGACAGAGTGGGGGAGCCTTCCTGGAGCCCCCAACACACAGGGCAAACACCAGGCAACAGACACCACAGCTGTAAGGGGTAAGTCACAAGTTGTCTGGCTCACACATAGGTTAGTGGGATGAATAAGGACATGGTACAACCATGCAGATGTTTAGCAAACTGATTGGACCAAAAGACACTTCCAGCACTGACAAGAAGTTGTTCAGAGAAACCCGAATACATCTGCTCCTGTCCAGGAGACCCACACAAACATTCCACACGCGTGGGAGAGCACTTCACCCACGTCACCTCCTGCACTTCCCCTCTTTGGCCTGGGATTCCTTGTTGTCATCAGGCTCCAAATTCAGCAAGAAGCAAAACCAGCAGCTGGGAGCAGCATTATTCCATGCCAAACTTCTGTCTACACTTGGGCTATTAATGTTTCCCAAAGATTTATTTTTGGTTATTGGGTACATGAAAATTAACTGCTGTGGATCAGACAAGTTCCCCTTTAGACACATCCCTGGCCTGGCTCTTTGTACAAAGCCTTCTGGGGTGTACCATCACTGACAACTGGGTCTGTCTTACAGTGCAATAGATTAAAATCCAAACAAGTTTTTAAGAGAACCAGGGCTGGTCTTAGACATATGTTATATAGAAATCTTTATGGTCTCTTCTGAGCCTCAGATAATACCAGACACTGAGCACCAATGTTAATTGCCCAAGGCCACTGTCACATCCTTTGGGCTTTTGGCATTTTGGAGTAAAACCCACTTTTCTGTTAAATGCTCAGCTGTCCTCTCCACAAAGGAGTTTCTTCAGACCCGGGGGAAATAGGGCTAAAGCAGCTTTTGTATGGAAGAAGGTTGCTCCCAGCTGTCTGGACAGCTTGGGCTCTCTCATGAGAGACCTAAACACCATCTTCTAAACACTGCTGAGAGCAGCTCCAAAGAGAATCCAGCTGTCCAAGGTTAACCACTGCACTAAATACTCACAGAATGGGACAAAAGCCTTTTGCTCCATCTACTTTCTTCTAGAAAAAGCAGCACTTTGGAAAGTGCAAGTCTAGGACTGCCTCCTAATGTGGCCATGCTGTTGAACATCTAGATCCTTCTGAGGGCTTCTTGCAGCTGCCTGGCTCCTCAAGCTCCTCTGTGCCTGCATATCAGCATGACTGGACTGGCTCTGGGAAAGCTGCAACCAGCTCTGTGAGCACTGGGGCTCCCCAAATCTGCCCAACCTTCCTGCCTGGCTCCTGCAACTGCAGCCAGGAACCCTATGGCATTTGATCCCTTGCAAGATCCCTTCGCCCATCATGACACAACCAGAATCCCTCAAGTTTCAGCAAGGAAATCTCCTGATCACTCTCTTTTCTGAACAGCTCTCCTCCAGTGTGCCTCATGGTCTGCATGACCCCATGGTATCTCCAGGGGATCCATCCCAGCCAGAGGGGCTCCCAGACAGTCAGTTCCACTCCACACCCTGCAGCTTTGCCTGCAGTGGGTCACCACACTCTGCCCAGAAGTCTTTTCACTACCCAAACTCCTGGCAGCACCTCTCACACTGCCCCCTCTGGCTGCTCCTGCAGTGGCAAAGCTCTGGGCATCCCTCACTCCACCAGCAGCATCCCCGTGGCCACATCACACAATCCAACCTCCCTGGACAGCAGGGAAGGGGCTGTGTGAGAACAGCTGAACCCTGAAACACCCACGAAGGGCTGCACAAACCCACAGCAGGGTTCTCCTCACTCCCCGCAGGAGAGAGCTGAGCTGCAGCCAGAGTCCCCCCAGCGCTGTCCCAGCTCCTCTCTGGGACACCACAGACCCAGCCGGGCTCCCTGCCCTGCCCAGCCCTGCAGTGTGCACAGCAGGAGAAGGGACAAAGGGACACGCTGGCCATGGCTCGGGTGATTCCATCCTCTCCTGGCTACGCAGCTCCACCAAGGGACACAACTGCTCCTGGACTCACAAGCCATTTTCTAACCAAGACTTGCCTCTGCCCAACAAATCCTGAGAAATCTCTCTTTTTAAAGATACACTGTCTATTTGTTCAGAGTGTCTTTAGTTTGTGTTTTTATTTCTCTTTGTTGTTGATGAAAAAACCTCACCACTCTGAAGTTGCAAAAAAAGAAAAAATATTGCCTGGCAATTTCTCAGTTAAAAAAACTTGATGTTTTTCTCCCACTTGGTTTTGAACAGTGCTGAAGTGATCATGACAGTTTTAAACCAATGACACAGATGCTATGTTATCCTTTTTAGTAGGCTGCCACAAGTTTTGGCACATTTAAAAAACCAAACAAGTCTGATTCCTACTGTGAGCAAGTGATGTGCCACAGGAAACCTGCAGAAGGAAATCAGGCCCTTCTGTAATAACTGGACAAGGAATCAGTCCCCATCCACTTTTATTTCCCTTCTATTATGGAAAAAAAAAGACTTAAAAATAGACTTCTGGTCACTAGAGATGTCAATTTTGCCTAGCTTTCAGATTTTTGAAGTGCATTTGTAGATGCAGCAATGGCACGTACAGAATTCATCTAACCTTAAACAAATTCCTGCCTGTGGCAGGGGAGTTGGAACTAGATCATATTTTAGGTTTCTTCCAATCCAAGCCATTCTGTGACGATATGAAATTCCAAGTCGGAATGGGAAACTGTGTCTTTAATTTTTAAAGTATGTATTTTTCTGCCTGAGGCACAGATCACGTGCATTGTACCTGGAAGGCTAAAAGCAACTTGACAGTGTTCTTTAAGAAGACTGAGATCAGCTATCCTGTGCATCATTCACCTCCACAGCTCCAGCAGAGCCACTGCCAGCGTCCCCAGGACAGCACAGAGACAGGGACAGCCACGGTCAACGCCACCAGGGTTCAGTACTGACCCCAAGGGCCCATGCAACACCAGGTGACAGCTGGGGGAAGGGGCCCTACCTCTGGATAAGAGCTGCAGAATCATTCTCTCGTTTCCGTCTCTTCCTCTCTGCGTAGCCCCTGAACGCCCTGGGAAACCATTTCAAGCCATTAACCAAGTCCACAGCTTGGAAGTGGAGAGGAGGACAAGGGACACACAGAGGGAAGCTCTCGGCAACAACAGAGGTTGAGCTGCCCAGGGCCAGGCAGCACGGGGATCAGGGCTGGGCAGGGCAGTCAAACCACAGCTCCTCACTCCCCAGGGGCTGCTCCTCAAACATCAGAACGTGGCCCGAAGGAGCAACCCCCATCCCTGCCCTGCAGAATGGACCTGGGAGCTGCAGCCACACCCTCTCTGCACACCAGCACCGAGAGGGACAAAGTGTGCCGGCAACTGAGGGCTGCACTCGGAGGATGAGGATGGTTTGGTGGCATCCATGTAGGCCTACCAGGTGTAGCCCCTAACCTCCTGCCAGCTGACAGACAGCCCCTAGCACAGGGAAAGCACGAGTGAATATGACAGACAGGAGAGGAGAGTTTATCTGAGGACACCAACAAACAAGGAAATAAAAAAATCAAGTTTGTACTTACGAGATGCTAGAGATTCCAGGAGATGCAGGGAAAAAGAAAGAGAAGAGGAATTTATTAGTGCTCAGCCCCAGCAAGTATTCAAGGGAATTCTCACTCTAAGAAGGAGTATTTCTAGTTAGGTAGAAGAAAATTGCTTTCTAAATTAAATATTTCTCAGTGGTGAGACTCTTCCTTGACTGAACTCAATCCTCCCTGGGGCAGGGCTGACATGTGGCTTGGATGCAAATTGAGCTCCATGTAGACCCAGAGAATGTGCAAATGTACAAGAGCTGAGTATGGCCTGTCAGGCTGCAGCACCACAAGCTCCTGGAGCAGGGAGAGCTGCTCCCACCATGACAAACACTGCTGAAGCTGGCACACGCTGCCTGCCCCATGAAGGGAGCAGGCACAGCAGGATGAAAATTGGAGCAGAGACCAAGGCACCTGAGCAGCCACCCCAGCACGCTGGGGAAGTGCTCTGAACTTCTGGAGGGTGTTTCTATGTCACTTCTAGAGGTGTTTCTGTCACTTCTGGAGGCAGCAAAGAAGCTCCAAAAATGTAAACCAAGGAGCCACATCAACCAAGGGAGTTGTGCTCCTCAAGGGTCCTCAGAGAACCATTCCCCAAACCAACCCCACACTGGCCTTCAAGCCCTGTGAGCCCAGCCAGGGGCCATCATCCAGCAACAAATCTGCCCAGAAAATATTAATTCAGACAGCAAAGGCTGCGTCCAAATGTGCTGATTTTGCACACGGTTTGTGGATTGGATCAGAACTGTGAAATATCATTGACTGTTATCAGACAGTTTTTTTTTTTGGGGGGGGAATGCAGCTACCCCCAGTCCTAAACTCCAGATCCAGCCCTCCCTGCATGAATTCTCCCAGGTCTGATCCAGTCTGGGTTATCCCAAGAGAAATAATCAGTCTCTTTTCAAGGTATGAGAAGGGAATAGCTCAAGAGAAAGAAGAAATGTCAGAGAAACAAGAGTACAAAAAGAACATCAGATTAGACAAGAAGAAAACAGAGAGACTCAGAGTCCTGAGGGTGTCTCAGACATTGGAAGAAACACACAGGAAAAAGGTGACAAGGCTGGGGAAGGTCCTTGGAAAGCAGAACAGCATCTTGTTTTCCTCACTGCTTGCCTTGGTTTTCCAGTCAGGAAGGAAATACCTGAAACCAGGAAGGGAGCACTCCCTGGCAAGCCGGGCACAACCTGGAGTCAAAGCTTCCCTTACTCTCCTCAGCCCTTTGAGAGCTGCCTCCTCCCCAGCACAGCACCCAGGAACCTGCACCAAGTGGGGAGGGAAAGGCTCCTCCTAACTCACAGCCCTTCATACTTTGCAGGGGTTTTACTGACACATTTTCACACGTGCAGACCAGTGCAGAGCTGCAGGGCTTCCTTATCCAGAGGAAGGCATCCCTCTGGAGTGAGGGATGCAGGGCAAGCCTGGAATAACCTTTCCTTGAGAAATGTGTGCAACAGAAGCAGCTGGTGGAGAGTCCCAGCTGGTGATCCACAGGACCCTTGCTCTGCAGAGGCAGCCAGGCCAGTGTCACAGACAAAATCAGGGAAGGAGAGAAGAGCTGGGTAGCCCGAGGAGTTAAAGAAGGTAAAATCAAACAAATGAGAGCAGTAGGGAAGAACTAATAAGTGGAAAAGAAAATTAACAAGAGACAAGTTTCTCTCTTTCTCATCTCTGAAGAGTGATGTCAAACATGCAACTCCTGTTCCGGGCTCTCAGCTCTGAGCAGGTCCAGACTCAGATACAGAACAAGAGCCCAGCAGTGCTTTCACTTACGCTTGCATAGTTGTAGTAGCAGTGTGAAAACTGAAGAGGTTCTCTTTTGGGAACCAGGTTCGTATGGGGACACCATCTGCAACAGAGAGAGAGAGAGCAAAGCCTGAGCAGCCAGCATGCACAGACATCCTTCACACAGCCACATTCCCTTCCCAAGCTCCTTCTCAGGACTTTCCTTCAGCATCCTGCCCTGACTGAACAGGGATTCAAATCTCATCCTCATATAAATGCACACTGCCACCGAGTGTTCTGTAAATTCGTGCTAAGCCTGTCTATCAGGTCACTAAGTGAAGAATAAAAGCTCTATCTTAAGCACTGGAGATTAGAATAATCCAGGAATTACAGAACTAGCATTTGAACTAGGAAAAAAAAACCAAAACAAAACAACAAAAAACCCAGGGAAAAGAAATATTTTTCATTAAAAGCATTTACTGTCTCTGCCTTTTCTTTCCAAGCTTTGATTTAAACTGTCCTATTCCTCCAGTTCTTTCTGATACAGCCCAACAGAAAATGAAAATAATTTCTCTTCCACTCAGAACAGTATGTCCGAAATATCCTCTTTTTTTCTGCCACTGAAGTTTCAAAAAGCCCCTCTCACACCTGCTCCTGGTGACTTGGCCTTCAGGAGTTCCCCTCGTTTGGAAGTCAAACCACCCACAAGCTCCACAACCCGCAGGTAAACTGAGCTGATTCAGTCACCTCTCTTTGTAAACTGCCCTGTCCAAGCCAGTTGTGGATTTTTTTCCTAATTCCAGGGCATGAGAACACTGCATCACCTTCACTGAATGACCAAAAGCAAAGTGAGTCACCAATTATGTGTGTGGTAACCAGGAGGAGGAACCTGCCCAAGCAGCAGCTCCTGCTGAGAACTCTCAGGCTGGAGTCAGGCAGGCAGGGAATCAGAGGGGCATTGAAATCCTCAGCACCTGGGAGAACTCAGAGGATTGGATTGGATTCCTGGGCGTGGGGAATACCCGATGTTTCATCTTGCTTCACAAGCCCTTTGTTCCTCCCTTGCCTAATGCTTGCCCCATGTTGCTCACTGTGTCTTGCCTCAGTCATTCAAGTCTTCAATAATATTTAATATTCTGGTATTGTCAAGGTATTTTTTAGTTCACTTTTGCTGGCCCAAGCCCAGCAAATTAAAATTCCTTTTGAATTCCTGCAAATTCACTGCAGGCATAATTACTACAGACCAGCTATCTAACCAAACGTTTTGTACAGATCAAATCCTACAGATTATTCCCTGAAAGTGCAGAGAGTGGCTGCAATTACAGATGCAAAAAATGCTAACTGCAGCTGGGGAGCCTTCCTTTGAAGTGCAGCTTCCAATAAATCTATAGAAAGCTGTACCAGACACTTCTCAGCTCACAGTTTACATCAAGTCTTGTTTGAAGGCACTCCAAGGAAATATATATGTTAAATGAAACTGCATTCCAGTATGCTAAAGACTTCTAATGCAGTCCCAAAGTCTACTCTCCTCCAAAACACAGAGACAGAAGCAAAGCAGAACAACTCAAGACTGTAAATGAATTACTTTGAAGCCTCCAACCCACAGAAGTGGTGAAGGAGAAGTTGCACAAATTTCTTTTTAGCCAACAATTCTGTACAGGCTTTTCAGGGACTACTCATCTCAAAGGACTGACAATCTCTTAATGTGTTTTATAGCTTTTAAGCCACAGGCTTTGGTTCAAAGCAGAGCTTATGAATAACAGCTAACATCCTTAGGAGGTTTTGCCTCCACCATTGCTGGAAGATTTCTCCTTTTCTCATAGACTGGACTTAACATTGGAAAAATATTCCTGCCCTCCACACAGCACTCAATGTAGAATAAAGGATTTGGGACCAGAGGGTAGAACATCAGCAGAGGAGCTTGCAGGTGGAGACTGGGCAGTACAGCTCCAGAGCTCCAGAGCTCACTCACCAAATTAAAATTCAGATTATGGGTAAGGCTGCTGCTGCCAGGAGCAGGCAGCACATCCTTTCTGGCCAGGCAGAGCAGTTTGTTCTCCTTTCTTGTCACCATCAACTGTGAGGAAACAGTGGAGGAGCCAGGGGCCTGGTAAGACTGGAGTGATACCACCACCACATCCAGCATCTCCAGCCACTGCCCACTGCACCCAAATCCCAGCACCTCTGTCCATGAGTGGATGTGTCAGATGCTGGGAGTAGCCTGGGACATGACAGCTTGTGCTTCCCTGGAATTGAGTCAGGCATCAGAAAGTCAGCACCAAAATCCATATTCAGTGATGCCAACGGGGCCTGGCTGCTGTAAGTGTTGACTTGCAGCAGCAGCTTGTCACGTAAATGCAAACAGAAGCAGCATTGTCAGGTGAACCCCTGGGGAAATCAGCCTCTCCTGTCCCCTCTCATCTCTGCTCCCTTTTCCCTGCTAGCCAGGCAGGAAGGACAGGCCAGGGAATTCTTGGAACCTGTGGCACTTGTGCTGTTCAATTCTGGGATTATCTCTGAGTGGCAGCACTTGGATAGAGTGCAAAGAAAACCAAGCTGAGGGAACTCACCGTCCATGGTGCCAGTGCTGGGATGGAATTTGGGCTTGGGGACACAGCCCTGCCTGTGCAGCCACACATGTCAGGACTGAGAGGCTTGAGATGAGCACCCAGGAGAGCTGCTGAAACATGGAATGCCCAGGAGGGCATCCACAGATCCTGCACGGGCCACCCTGCTCCCATTTAAGTAACTACTGCGACACATTTTCAGAAAGATGAATCTCCACTCACTGAGGAGTGGCCCCCATGAAAATGGCTGCCTGGCTGAGAACAGATCCTGAATTCCAAGGCCCAGTAACAGCACCTCCCTGCAGGAATTCCAGCACATGTTTTCCAGTAAACAGCTCCAGCTATGAGGAGTTTAACCCCTCCATTAAAGATGCAGAGCTTTCCCTTGCTTCTGTATCAAGTAACATCCTTCAGTCCCGTAGTGCAAAGTGCAATTCTGATTTGTCCAAGTGTGCTGGTTTGGGCTGGGATAAAGTTCATTTTCTTCACAGGAGTTCCTATGGGGCACATGATGTGAAGCCCAAAAAGTCCCAGGGAACAGATGAACAATGCTTAAAAATCACGCACAGGGTTTCAGGGGGCTGCAGTTTTTCCACACATTTCATAATAAGTTATTTTTTTAATTACTATTCTTCAGTTTAGGCCATATATTCATGCAGCCACATAATTTCAGGTATCTAGGCACGAAAATACAGTTCAGGACCCAAACTTCAGTGATTTTACCTGTATTAAACATCACTATAGTATTTATCAGAAAACTATGAACCCAGGAAAGCTGGACAGTTTGAACTCCACAGTCCATATACACAGTTTCTTTTCAAAGAGAAAATCCTGACCCTTCCTGGCCAGACTCTCTGCTCTAACTGCCTTGATGTGTATTCACAGAAAAAAATCAGACAAATTAGGCCAGACTCTTTACCAGCCACATACGGGCAAAGATGGACTGCACATCAGTTTACAATTCAAAGCACACATCTGTGACATATATTTAATTAATGGTTCAGTTTCTAAAGACAAGACTCTTTTTTTTTATGTAATGGAATAATTACAAGCCCTATTCCCTGAGAACAATGAGCAGGGAAGAAAGGAAGGAAGAAAGTCCAGTACTGTGTTGCTAGTATTTGTGGGAAGCCCATGAGGTGGCACTACATGAGTGGCTTCCAGCCCTGCAAACAAGAATTTTGGGAACAGAAAAAAGTACAGAACACCCTAACCTGAGGCTCCCATAGAGCAGTTCACAAAGATTTCTCCTGCCCAGCAAGAGGTAGTTCACAAAGTATTTTCCTGCCCAGTACAAGGCAGAGAAAGGATCCTGCTCTGAACTGCCTCTGGGATGAGCGTGGATGCAGGGCCTTGACAGAGTCCTTCCTCTTTTGCTCTTCCTCCACAGAAAAGGAGCTCAGAGCTGCATGCAGGAGTCATGAAAATCACCTAGAGCAACAGCTGATGACCAGGAGCTAGGATGAGCTGGCCTTCAACTGAGCTCAGCTTATTGCAAATTCTTCCTCTGACAATCCCTTTCCAGGCATGCTGCCCCACAGTGGAGAAGTGCCCAGGATCAAAACCCTCGTGCTGGGATGACACGGGTGTCACCTTTCATGTCACCCGGCAGTCACTTACCAGACACTCGGTCCACACTGTACATCCTCTCCAGCCTTTTCCTGTGCCACCCAGCCTCACCAGGTGGGTGCTGCTCCAGCTCAATGGACTGCTGGGAAGGGGCAGCCAGCCTGGTGCAGTTGGGGCACTCCCTGGAGCCCTGGCGGCCGCCTGGCCAGGCCTTGCAGTGCCGGACGCCGTGCGAGCCGCCGGCGCCGTGCGCGTGGTGCCCGTGGTGACACTCCTCGTGGGCAGCCCCCTTCATCACCACCAGCTCCATGCTGTCGTTCTCGTGCTCCGACAGCATCGGCCTCTCGCCGGAGATGGTGTAGACTCGTGGCTTGGGGCCCTCGCTTGGCATCTTCTCCGCCTGCTCCTCGGTGAAGCTCCTCTCGAATTTGCCGTCCGAGATGACCGAGAGCCTGCGCTTGTTCTGGGCCACCTGCTGCATCTCAGGGGAGTCCTCCTGCCCAATGTAGGAGTCTGCTAGCAGGTGATCTGAAACAAAAGGCACATTTTCCTTTAAGCAAAGCTCCTCAGGTGCTGGCAAATTCAGGTGGCTATTTGCTACTGCTGGGGAGGGGAGGCAGATGCAGGTGGTCCCCGCAGGAACTGTTTCAGATGAACAAGTGCCCATCGCCAGCTAAACCTCCAGAGCAGGCACTGAAATGAGAGACATTTCTCACAGAGAGGCCCACTATTTTAAGCACGTGTGGCCACCCAACAACTCTAGAAGCAAATGCAGGTCTCATTGCACAGCCTGAAAATGCTGCCATGCAAGAGAGCCCGGGTTCAGCTGCAGCCCTGTTCAGCCACACGAGGGCTATGGAGCTGGTCAGTCTGCAGGACAAGGACCAGCACCACCTTCTCCAAGTGCCAGACTCTGTTTGGCACATAAAGTTCTCTCAGAACACTGGCAAAGGAGCAAACCAACAAGGGCGTTTTTTCTGTTTTCCTCCTGATTTTCTGCCAGGTGGTTTGACATAAAAGAAGTGCAGCAAGTCTTCAGCTGACAGCTGCAGCACAGCACCCCGCTCCCGGCACGCCCCGGTCTCACAGATGGCCAGGGCTCGGCCCGTGGGAGCTGTCCTGTAAGAAGACACAGCCGCTCCCTTTGCAGGGTAGGAAGATCCAAAGGAGAGAGGCCCATGAGTGCAACTATCTTTGGAGCCCACACACTGGATGAAGTGCCAGGAAATCTCAGCATTTCCATGGCAATTCCATGCATGAACCCAACAGTAGCTCCCACCCACCTGCTAATCCTTTTTCAAGTGGCTGTTAATTACCTCTTACACTTCCCTTCAGATGGGAAGCGGCTCAGGGACTGGCAAAAAGGCTCAGCAGGGAATGCATTTATTTATGTGACTACTACCCAAAAAATGAAATAATTAGTGTCCAGCACAGACAGAAGTACTTAAAACAGAGGCAGAAAGCAAACCCAAGCCTTTACTTCGGTAGATATTTAAGGAACATGACTTCTTTAGCTACTGAGTCATGACCTGGAAGAAGATGTCTAAAATTTGAAGGCTTGGCTACTTTGCAAGTGGCCATGAAGTGAAGGAGGAAGAGGAGAACCATCTCTGGACCACAGTGGTGGTGTATGTGTCTAACATGGACCTTTCACTGCTGCCCATGAAGTGCTCCTGTGCCCCTCTGAGAGGGGCCCTCCCACACGGTCAGGTTTGAACCTAACATCTGTCCTGGAATGTGCTCACGTTGCTCAGGGCCTCTTTCCCTGCTCTGTTTGCAAATGGAACCGAGCTGGTACCTGTGTTACCCTTGCCTCATTTTACTGCTTGAGATACAAATTCCTCCAGCACCACTAAGAAATAAATCAGTCTCTGACCATGCTGCTCAAGCAGTGACTGCCAGGGCCATTCAGGCTGACACAAGGCAGGCTTCCTTTCATTTGTCTCCTCACAGTCTCTGGCTACCAGAGCTGGCCAGGAGGGGACACTGTAGGAGTCCTGAAGAAAGAGCCGTGCCTTTTGAACCTGCAACTGATGGCTGTCCAGGCTTCAGGTGAAGTCAAAAATCCATGTCCAGGTGTAGTGAGGGGTAGTGCCCCTCAAATACTGCCCAGGTAATGTGAAAGCCTGGCAAGGGTCTACTTTGCCCCATGGTTAGTGTAGACATCTGCATCTGCTCCAGGAGGAGCCTGATGGACAGCAAGGGCTGTTCCAGTGGAAGAAGGTGCTCCACAGGCTGTCATCCCAAAGCCTGTACTCACCTGCAAGGTACAGTGTCACAGAACAGTGCAGAGAGTGGTCACAGGCCCCAGCGCCTCTCAAACCACGTGCCACCCTTCAAGAGGCAGCAGGGCTCCTGCATCTACTCTGCAGCAGCTCAGATCCTCCCTAGCTCCAGGATTAACTGTGCTCTAGAGTGGGCATGTCTTGGGAAAACACCACCAAACGACTCCTCGAGATCTGCCAAGATCTGTGCTCGCTAATAGTGCCAAACAAACCATTTTTAAAATTAAAAACAAAGGCCAGCTCTAACTACTCGTCTCAACTTGTCAAATTTACTAATCTGTGTGGGCACAGTGATGCTACAGATTTCTTAAGACACCACAAAATCGTGGCTGACAGCTGCCCCTGATCCTCCTGAAACTGATACTTGTATGGAAGATGCACAGCCTCCTCAGAGGGAGCACGCAGGAGTGTCACTTTCACTCACACTCTGACAGCTCTGGAATTCAGAGATCCAGGAATTCTTGAGCCCTGGGATTTGGGGCTAAATGGAAAAATAAAGCCCCAAAGCATAATATGCCTAAAAACGCTGATGAGCGCAAGAGCAAAGAGGCCAATTCCAGTCTCTGTTTTATAAGCACTGAGGTCTGTTGAGGTTCCATAAAACTACAGACATTTCAGGGAGCCATGACTGGTTTCAACTAAGAGTCAATTTTTTGAAATTGGATTGAGCAGATACATTTGACATAAACTACCTACCTGATCTAGCATGCAAAATGTGAGTAAAATTCTTTCTTCCTACCTTACTTGTCCCCTCCTAAAGGTGTTTTCACTTGTACTTATGTAGGAGTTTTCATGATCTACACTACAAAGGGCTGCCAGCACACCAATGTGCTTTCTTTATGTAAAACAATTGAATAATTCTTCATTTTTGTTCAATTAGCACCTTCAATAATTACACACTGGAGAAGGAACTTCATATGCAAAGGGAATACGAAGCTTTATTCAAGAGTAGTTGTTAATAAAAAAATTATCTACAGCAAAAAAAATTGTGTGGAAGGAAAAGAGATTCAAACATCATCATAATGAATTACTGGCCTGTAGAACAGAGTCCACTTCAGGAGTCTGTGCATACACATACACGAGGTCACACACACCAGCAGCCCCAAGATGTGACCCAGTGACCCTTGTCGGTGCTTGCAGTGAACACGATTCAGGTGCCAAAGCACTCCACCTGTTGCCACGATGGCATTTGAGGCTAACAACTTGCTTCTGCTAGGAAAGAAGTCAGGCTGGTGCAGAAATCAATGCTGGATTAGAGCTGAGCCACAGGGATGTCGGGTGAGGAGAACCAAGGGACACTAACGGGAGCTCAGCAATGACTAGAGCTGTCTTCTGGAGTCAGCTGCAGCAGGCTGCTGTTAACACCCTCGCCTCGAGCTGCTGCTCCCTTCTTTTCATTTTCACGTGGCTCTTGCCACCTCTCCCACTCCCAACTGCTCCGTGCACCTGCCACAGCAGCCCTGGCCAGCGTGACCGGGCAGCCTGGCACAGCTCCCTCCTCTCCAGCCGTGCTGAGCGAGGGGGGAACCACTCTGCTCTGCCACCGTCCTTCAGCAGCAACACCTGGGCCTCACAAAGCTGCAAAGATCCTTAGGAACAGATACATCAGGTTCCTCAGGCTCTTTTTACCTTCATTCCTGCTCTACATGGATTTATTGTGCATAAGGGACTCAACAGCAAAACAAAGGGAAGAAGACCAGTGTGCCTGATCTATAGATCGTGTGACATGGGTAGAAACATCCAGGTGCTATTTCCATGACTTCCCTGCCTACCAGTCCAAGCTCTGCAGGGCTTGACATCCACTTCTGAGGGCCAAACCACTTCTCACCCCCTCGATATGAGCTTGAATACATGTCTTTTTGTCTTCAATTGCTTCT
The DNA here is from genome assembly GCA_013396955.1 of Regulus satrapa. Lineage (NCBI taxonomy): Eukaryota > Metazoa > Chordata > Aves > Passeriformes > Regulidae > Regulus > Regulus satrapa. Next base: position 105,146 of record VWZN01016278.1, on the reverse strand, counting down.
GTCTGACATTTCTTTCTTCACCTTCCACACAACACTGCCCAATCCAGGGCACATGCATGACCAAAGACTGACAGTAGTGATAATCTGTGCCGGGCAACTGGCAGTGTCTTGGGAAAAAAAGAATTCTCAGTACATGTAGCTCTTGATAATTAGGAATTTATTAGTATTAGATCCTTACAATACCTCCTTGCTCATTCAGGAACTCTCGCTTGAGCACTCACACTGACTTAGGGAACTGAGAAAGGACTTGCACATTTTCCTTTCACTGCCACCACGTTTCTCCAGAGCAGGGAACAGGCTGGGATCAGCCCCAGATGACTGATGCCCATCCACAACTGTGGAGCCAAAGTCCTATCTGCTGCAGACTGCCTTGTGACCCTGTGGGATGAGAAGTTTATAAATCAAGGCAGAATATAGCCACAAGGCATAAACAGAAGCTCCAAATTTATTCCTGTATTTAGCTGCTAAACTGATGATTAAAGCACCTTAGATTTAAAGCCTCCAGTCCAGCATCAGAAGCAAAGTGGCAAAGGGGAATCCAGATAAACCTTATTAAAAGTACATCTGTCATCTCAGAAAAAAAAAATTCAGAGAGACAGTTCTTTCTTCCTTCCTCAGCTGGAATTCTCTGGACCTGATGTTTATGACAATTAAGTTCCAACTTCAAATCAAAGAGCTGCCATAGTCACTGAAGATGAATGGAAAGTTTTTAGGTGTGCATACATGGCCTTGCTCATAGGAGTAGGAATGACATTAATGATGTTTTTACCTTGCACCAGGAGGAATCCAGGTGATTCCCACAGTGAGGGGAGCACAGAGGCGCTCTGGCCAGAGCTGAGGACACTGCAAAACCCACAACAACCATTCAAATGGCACAGCTGAGAAGTTTCTCTCAGAATCTCCATTCCAAGACCTCCGACATGCCTGTCACTGCCCCTCAGGTGTGCTGCCAGGTCCTGGTCTCCCCTGCTCCCTCTCAGAGATGTAATGCAGAGCTTTTCCTCATGTGAGCTCTGTTCTCCCAACAACCTGACCCCTGGGCACAGAACAGGCAGCCCACCTTGCTCAGGGCTGAAATGTGATCAAGAAATTGTCATGGGAAAAAATGGGAATTTTGTTCCAATTGTTGGAGCATGAGGCAGAGATATCAAAAAGGGAGATACAGCAATAAAAAAAAGGTCACAGTGGCATTTCAGCCATGCAGCAGCTTCAGAACCAAGTGAGTAGATGGAATCAGAATAGCTGTGGTTGGAAGGGATCTCTGGAGATCATCCAGTCCAAGCCTCTGCCAAGGAAGGGTCATCCAGAACAGGTAACACAGGAACATGTCCATGTGGATCTGGAACGTCCCCAGAGAGGGAGACTCCACAGTCTCCCTGGGCACCTGTTTCAGGGCTTTTTTAACTTCCTCATGTTGAGATGGAATTTCTTGTGTGTTAGTTTATGGCCACTGCTCCTTGTCCTGTCACTGGCACCACTGAACAGTCTGGCACCATTCTCTGACACCTCTTGGAGATATTTATGTGCATAATCAGATCCCCTCTGAGACTTCTCTGCTGCAGACCCACCAGACCCAGCTCCTGCAGTCTCCTCATATGAGAGATGCTCCAGGCCCCTCATACCTTTGCAGCCTCTGCTGGAGCCTCTCCAGCAGCTCCTTGTCTTTCTTGA
>VWZN01016278.1:89086-103466 GCA_013396955.1 Regulus satrapa | reverse complement strand
ACACAGGAACATGTCCATGTGGATCTGGAATGTCCCCAGAGAGGGAGACTCCACAGTCTCCCTGGGCACCTGTTTCAGGGCTTTTTCCCTTCCTCATGTTGAGATGGAATTTCTTGTGTGTTAGTTTATGGCCACTGCTCCTTGTCCTGTCACTGGCACCACTGAACAGTCTGGCACCATTCTCTGACACCTCTTGGAGATATTTATGTGCATAATCAGATCCCCTCTGAGACTTCTCTGCTGCAGACCCACCAGACCCAGCTCCTGCAGTCTCCTCATATGAGAGATGCTCCAGGCCCCTCATACCTTTGCAGCCTCTGCTGGAGCCTCTCCAGCAGCTCCTTGTCTTTCTTGAGCTGTGCACAAGGACCTGCAATGATCACTATGGGTTACCTGAGGCCTGACCAGCCCCACTATGACTTTACTGGGCACCCTGACCCCACTGTTCCCGAGGAGGGAATGTCACACACTTCCTTGCAAAGCCACAGGGAACAGGCAAAGGCTGCTTCTGGAAGGGAGCTGCTCTGAGAAACCAGAAGGTCACTTAAGTATGACAAAATGGTTCCAATTAGTCTTCCCTGCTCAAATGGGCTTCGAAAACAAACAAACTCAAGATAGCATTGACCTGGCATCTCATAGGTGAGTAACCTTTTAGTCTGGCCTGTAACATTAATATGAATAGATGAAATTGCTACTGTGAGACAGGACCCAAAGGAGCAAATGGCAGCTTCATCATGGCCTCAGCATCTCCATGGTAACTCCGTGACCTAGGTCTTTGTTCCCTTTATAAGGCAACCACATATTCCACAGCAAGTTTCAGGATACACCCACACCATCCTTGCACTGGCTGACGCCGTAAGCAGCCCGAAGCCCTCAGAGATGGGATTTCACATCCCTGCCCTGTCAGGCCACCTACAACTCCCTCCAGAGCGCGGGCTCTTCCCAAAAAGGCCACCTCCACCTCATCAGCACAGGGATACACTAAGAGCAAGGCCAGCTGCACTGCTGGGTCTGTCCTGCGGACAGGACAAACATCCTCTAGAGAAAAAGGCCAACCTGATGCTTACTCTGAACGAGGCTGGGCTGGCAGCTCCACAGTCTAAAGCTAAGAAACTGAATGTCCCTCTCAGAGCACTGCACCGCTGCAGCTTTATCTCCTGGTGGCACAGAAAGCTCAGCTCACGGGTTACTCAGCCTCACCTGGGGTTTATTTAACCCGTGCCAGTTTCTGGCAGCATCAGGAAGCTCCTCTGTGCCTGGCTGCTCCCTCCTCACACACTCACAGCCAAAGCCTGGGCTCCAAACACAAGGCTCTGATGCAGTGGCGGCTCCACACCAGGCACAAACTTGGTTTTGCTCCTGCCACCCCTCCCCACTGCCACTTGGCCTGGCGAAGCTCATAAGGGCCCTCTTCTCCTTATACTCACATTGATGACTGAAACATCATGAAAAAAAAAAAAGAAAGACACCAAAATTACTTTTTTTGAGCTTAAAAAGAAGCTTTTCCAATTTCAGGTAACTGCCCGCTTTGGTTTGCCCTGATGCAAACCAGTAGCCATGCTGGTTTATCAGGAGCCATGGAGAATTTGGCTCAAGACCTGTTAGGCAGCTCCAGCCCAAGGCCCATCCCCTCTGCAGCACCAAGGACACCTTACATTTGATCTCTCCCTCTTTCTTGTTTCCAAAGCCTTTCCCACACAGCTTGCCCAGAGCATCCGGTCCCAGCGGGCAGCCCAGTGCTGCATCCTACAGCCCCCAGCCCAGCAGCAGCAGCTCCCAATAACCCCACTGAGCAAAACAGACCAAAAAAGTAACAGGGAAAGAATCCCACAGCTCCCTCCCGATCCTTGTCCGAATCCCAGCTCAGCAGGATGGCCACACGCTTCCCCACACAGCAGGGTATTTCTCAAAGGCTCTGCTTGCTGTCCTTTTCAGTGTCACTGTCCCATGCCCTGGTACCTTCTCCTCTCCCAGTTCCAGAACATGGAAATAAAATCTAACGCCTTATCTCAGTGTGAGGCCTCTGACACCTAAGCTGGAGAATGCCCAAAATTCCATGAGCTCTGTGAGACCGAGTGATTACTTCTTACATGCTTTATTCTCTGCATCCTTTTTACACTTCCCTTTCACAACATTTCAATCCCTTAATGCATCTTCTTTCTAAAAGATGTCCCTAGGGACACACACTTCGACATTAAAAGGTACCAGAAAGCTACAAAAGTCAGCAAAGTCTCTGGCCACAGCCTTGGAGGCAGAATGAATGCTGAACGTGGCAGAATGCTCTGCCTGGGAACCTTCCCAGACCTCCAGCCTGCATGAATAAGCCAGCAATTAATAGAGGCAGGAAGAAAGCAGGAGATGCATCACCACCCTGGCACCAGCTCCCTCAACACATCCATATCCTGTCACCTGCAGCAGAGTCCAACCCTCACTTTCTTTCTAATTCCTCAAAATATTTTAAAGATCAGGGAAAAAAATCTGAGCGATCCCAAAGAAACAACCCCTCCAGCCTCTGCATTCATACCCCACCACCAGGCAACTGCCCTGTTCCAAAAGGGAAACAAAGGGAAGGAAACTCAGTGTTGTCATCATCCCTGATACAACCTCTGAGAAAGAGAGGTTAAATGCATCTCCCCAGTCACCTGGAAATAAACTCTTCCAGAATAAGACACTGGAGAGTTGCATAGGAATAGTCACACAACATTTGTGAGCCATGAAGTTCTTGAGGAAGAATCAGAAGTAACCAACAAACGCTCCCCCCTCACCTTTCTTCCCTCCAGGTACACCCTGAAATACCTGCAAGCCTCTCCGCCTCGTGCAGCTGTGCAACTCCAGGCTCCCTGGCCCGGCAAAGCAAGCAGAACATGAACACACTGCACTTTTCCTGCAACCAGAAGGTAAACACAGCCTTGCACATAACTCAGCCCTTGGACGAGGCAGCTGGCCTGTCCTGCTGATCTACAATCCCTCTGCAGCTCTTCATTACCACTCCAAGACATTCTGCCACACACAAACACACACGATCTCCAGAGGAGCCGCCACAAATAAAAGTTACAACGGAAGAAGCAGCTCTTTGATCAGCTGTGGAATGTGAAGTTATGAGGGATGCAAAAGCCATTATACCTTTTCCTTTCCTTGGAGTCAAGGAACTAAAAAGAGAAAAAAAGGCAAACTAAAATGGACAATCCTCAGAGAACAAAGTGCAGCAGAAGTCGAGTGAGCCGGGGCAGTGTCTGCACACTTGGCATCTCCCTCCACATCTCCATGGATCCCCTGGGGCTGCCTGGGGTGTCAGAGCTTCCCTTGGCAGAGGAGCTGAACCAGCAGATAAAGCAGCAAAGAACTGACATCCCAAAGATTCTCATCCACCTCATTTTCTGCATGAGGACTGTCCTGCACAGGGAGAGAGAAGGTTCTAGCTCTTGGGTTCAGGAGGATCCTGCCCTTCCCTCCTCCATTTATGCCTTCATTGTCCCACTGATGGCTCTACCACCTTCCTGCTCCTCAAAATCCACACCTTTTCTCCCTCACTGCTTTCATCAGTAACTTTAAACATTTCTTAAACCAATTTTTCTGGATTGAATCAAGGCCTGCCTCCTTCCAGTCACGTTTAGCCCAGAGCCCTCATCTCAGCTCAGTCTGCTGGCAGTGCAGGGAGCACCTGGGTGCACAGCTGGGTTATGACAGCAGAAACTGGCCTGTCCCACCAGGTACAACTCTCAAGGTGAAAGCCCAGAGCTGCCAGACAGAGGCTGAGGACTCAATGCTGCTCACATTGTCTCTGTCTGCTCCCTGAGGAGCTGGAACCAATTCAGGTCCCTCTGGATCTGTGCTATGCCTTCAACTTCTGCAGCAGAGGCTCTTGCTTTGCTTCCCTGGAGTCACTGGGTGACAGCTCAGGCTGCAGCTCCAGCAGCCTGCCCAGCCAAAGGTGAAGCCTCCAGAACTTGCACAAGTCATCCTGAAATGGAATTTCTGCAGGAAAGAAAGACATGACTTCCCTGTGATGAACTAAAAGCAGCCAAATTTTCTACTTGCAGTGCTTTTTATTGGATAGCAACCTTCCTACTGGGGTTATTTATAAAGAAGTGTTACAGACTGTGTGAAGTTATACATTGCAGAATTTCAAAAGATGACTTAGAAATTACGATTCTTTTTTTATTCCTCCCTCTTCCTCAGAATTTAGAGTAATTTCTAGGGAATTTTATTTCTTTCCAAGTGAATACTTAAAGATCCCATAAGTATTGTGGTATTTCCAAGTGTGTCTCTCACTGCTTGATCCTTGCCTGCAGCAACTAAATTCTCATTTCTCAAGGCTGATACACCAAAGGGCAGTGGGTAAAAAGGCTTCCCTGGAGAGTTTATGGCTGTCACAAGCAGGGAGGGCTGAAATGCTGCTCTGGGGAGCCTGGCTCTGGCACATGGACCAGGAATCACATCAGCTCCCTTTCCATGCTGTCCTTACCTATAGTCAGAGAAACCAGGATGAGTTAAACAGCTCTTCTTAAGAGCACATCAGAGAGGCACAGCAGATCACTCTGGATCTGACCCGGGCCTCGGGCACCTGCAATTTCCTCCTGTCTCCATCAGAGATTCTCTGCCTGGCCCCACCATGACACCACAGGTACTAGAAGGGCACTACAAAGTGACTTGGAGCCAACACTTCTCCCTGCTGGAAACTGGGGTGGGGGGGCTGCAAAAAGGACTGGCAAAGACTCAAACAAACAGCCACGATGGAAGGAAAAAAAATGTAGGTTTTGCCATTCTGGGAAGCTCCTGCCAGCCTGTCTCTGCCTGTCCAGCCCTCCCTTCCTGCTGTCTCTCAGACACCTCAGCTCAGTTGCCTTTCTCTCCCCTTCCCGTCCTACCTCCACGTGCTGTTCTTAGACCAAATATTGTAAATAAAGTGTCACTGGAGTTATTAATTGAAAGAAACTAAGAAAACCTCAGTACATTGTCTTAGAGCCTTTCCATTCACAACATTAGCACAATTCAGCCAAGGACAACTTGAAGGTCATTAGAATAGATTCAAGAAAAAAGGAAAGGACTCAGCTGGCTGCCAAAGACTGTGTGACTGCTCTCATAGCAAGAGGCATCTCCTGTACAGGCTTAAACACAAACAGCTTACCTAAAACAATAACATCACTCTACATTACATTCTATTTAATAACTTTATCCCCTGCACAACAGTTCAACAGCACAGAACAATCTGTTTACTTGTTCACACAGACTTTCTGTGGATTCCACAGGATTTTCTGTAGGTTTTGCAATGGATTTATTTATTGCTTGCATACTATTTTCTTTTGCCACAGAGAAGACACAGCTGTGTTAGAAGTCAGGTGAGTTTATCTTGCACTCTCCTGCCCATCAAGCAGAATTCACGACAAGCTGAGAGGAACAATATCTACAAGGAAAATACTGACACATTAGCCAGCACGTGTAGTGCCCTCATCTAGGCAAATTTCAGTTTAACCCCTATTGAAACAAACACTGGGAATAAATCCAGATGTCACCTTTGCCAGCAAGGCTTCACACCAGTGAACAGAATATAACTCATATGGTTTTTATACCCTAGTGAAAGCTAGACCTGGGAGTCACAAACCAGTGCAGAAGCCTTGTGCAGGGCTGTCGCTTCCCAGCTGAAAATTCTAAGGACATCAGCTGCAGGGGTGAATTTAAGACAGGACACTCGTCCCCACTGAATTCATCCCCAGAGCCCACCCAATCCTTGGGTCACCAAATTGCCTTTTCTCCTTGGGGGCAACTCCTCCTGCCTCTCTGCTGCTGAGATCTCACTCCGTTTATGACAGATAAACAAATGCACTTTCACTCTAAGGCTCTTAACCATAGGTGCAGGCACTCATGGACATAACCAAGGCACATCAGTTCTCTTACCTGAGCCGTTTCTGCCTTCAGGATGGTTTTGTGAAAGGTATTCTCCAAAAGCCCTCGCCGCTCTGTGTCCCAGCATCAGGAGGCAGCCAAAGAGAGAAAGAGAGAGATCTGTGATGCTTAAAGGCCAAAGAAAGAAGGAACAGTTCGATACCAACACACTGCTGTGCTCCTGCAGCTGCCATTCCCTCAGCCTCGGGTGACACCCAGGGAAATACGCAACCGGAGCAGTGAGGCTTCCTCATCACACACAGGATTCCAGTGGTTCTGCTGGAACCTCAGTGTTTCCCTGGGGAAACAGAACTGGACTAGATGCCCAGGACTAGTTTAAGCTTTAGCTTCTCTGTAATAAAAATTAAAAAATAGAATTGAAATGCACCTGCATGAAATCTGTGATGCACACAGGAACTGGCTCACTGTCTCCAGCCCCCTTGAGTTATGCCCCTCCTGGCAGCTCCACGAAAGAGGCATTTCCACCCCAGAGCCAACAAGCACTCCAGGCCCCTAGAGGTCCTGAAAGCTCCCAGCTGGAGCCATCCGAGCTCAGATGTGGATGCTAATGCCCATTTTACCTACCTGAACCCTAAGCTCTCAAGCCCCAGCTATGTCAGTATCTGGGTTACTGGACAAGCTTGTTTTAGAGACACCCACAACCTCCCACAAAAGCAGTTCCTGCTTCTCTGATGGATTCCAGTCCTGTGGATGACCGAGATTTTACTGGAATATATTAAGAATCAAGCAAGCAGGGCGAGCTCAACCCTTATCACACATCCAGGCCTACGTAAGAGAGCAAACCTATGAATATTCCAACCAGGGAAGAGATTTCTGCTTGCAACCCACACAGGAAAGGAATCCTTGGCCAAGGCGTGGAATACAGTAACCTCCAGACTCCAACTGCCAGGGCGTTTGTAATGTCCTGGTGCCATGAGTGTTCCTCTGTACCCAACAGACCTGTGACTCAAGAGAGCCAATACTAGAGCCAGGTTTTCCCCAGGTTTGTAGCCCTCCTAGCTCTGCACCTTCCCAATTGGGCTGAGCTGCCATTGGGCAGCCCAGGGTGGAGACTGGCAAAGAGGGAGGTGAAACAGCCACCCACCTTCTTGGCAAGCCAAGCCAAGCAGCCCAGAGCTGAGCACCCTCTGCCCTCAAGCACATCAGCATCTCCTGGGGAAGGACCAGACTTGCTGCAACAGGGAAGACTCAATACCGAGGCCTCACGTCCACTGTCTTCCTCCTTCAGAGGTGCTCAGCCCCAGAACATCCTCTCCAGCTCAAGCTGCTGTAAAAGGCTCATAATGGCCATTAAATACCTAAGTGGAAAATTGCTTTGACCTCCAAAACCACTTTCTGCTTTGCATACCCCAGCTTGTGTAGCCAGGATCTTCCCCACAGCTTTTATGCACCACCTGCCAGAGGAGAAAAGGTTAACAAGGCTCCAATGCACTTCCCAGAGTGACTCGGGCTGGAAGGAGTGGGAAGTCCATTTGTCATCCACAGCTGGCAACACAGGATCAATATGAACAATGAAGAAAGAGTAATTTAATCTCTCCAGGACTAAATTTCAGCACAGTCAAGTGCAAAATGCTTTAGAGCAGCACAACTGGAGCTGCGCAAGAAGAAAGGTTGAAGCTTCTGCATCTTTACAGACTAACAGACAATGCTGAGGTTTTCCCTGTTTCCATATTCTTACGTGTCCAGTCCTAGGCTGTGCCTTCAGACACTGGCTTGGGGTGGCAGCTGCCCAACCTGTCCTCCTCAGTGCCTAACAGCCCCAGAGATTGTCACAAGGAGGCTCTGTCCCATGGGGAGCTCTACAATCAGCCCACAACCCCCACGGTGAAGAGCAAAGGGGTGACCATTGCGGTTCATCCATCCAGGAAGACAAGAACCTCATGGATGTTCCTGACACCCTCAGCCTTTCTGTCCAGGCAAAAAGCAGGACTTGATCCTGGAGCAACACACAAATGCAAAGTTGGGAACTGGAGTGCGGCTGCTGCAGGCAAACGGTTCAGTCCCCATCCCTGGAAGTGTGGATGTGACACCTGGGGACATGGCTTAGTGGTGGATGTGGCAGTGTTTGGTTTGCAGTTGGACTCATTGACCTTGGATGGTCTTTTTTTAACTTTAACAATTCTGTGATTTTAACATTAGGCTACTCAGCTGCAAGAAAATTCCTGAGCTGCTCCTGTAACCACCTCTCTCAGAGGCGGTTAAAGCTCAGCCAAAGCCACGGCTGATCTTGCACACCACCAGCAACAGCACAGCTTTAGTAAGATGGTTGGGCATGAGATTCCAGGATCTCTTTGACCAAAACATCTGGGACTCCAAGGCTCCCCATGGAAATGTCTGTCCTTGCCAGGCATCACCCCGCACCATTCACAAACAGGGCACTTTGATCATTGGGAAAAACTTTAAAGCTTCTCTTCTGCATCAGCAGTCATTCCATGTAGAAAAAAATAACAGGAGGCAGGTTTTCGGGTAAATTATCAGTGAAAGAACATGGTGATTTACACAAAAAATGCTGAAATATGATGATAGTCTGTAACTAGTTCAAAAGCTCCACAAGCTCCAAATTAATCTGCCATTGTCTCCATTCGTCTCTTTACCAATGCCCAAAGCTGTTTTGTCTGTCTGAAAATCTGAACCAACACTTCACCTTTAGCTTGCAAAACCCGTACAAAGCATTTCCTAAGATCCGAATTGGTAACTGGCTAAGACAGAGCCAGAAAAGCACTGCTGCTCTCCAGCCCGCCTTATTCCATGGTGAAAACAGACTCGGTAAGAGGTGCAGCTGGAAGGTGCTGCAGTGTCTCTCACCTCACACTCCGTTTCCCCGAGCAGAGGAGGGTACAGCCCCAGGTGCCAGAGCTCCCAGAGAACAGGTCGTGCCCAGAGCTCTCGTGCAGGTCAGAAGCACAGGGGAGCATTGCTCCCCGCACAGGTCTGTCCTGGCCCTTCCACCCCGTGGCTCCCAGACCCTTCAGAGCAAACAAACGTGGGCACAGCTCCCCAGCCCCGGCGAACACGGAACGCTGCCTGCACAGCGCACTGTGCCACGGGGGGTTTCCAGCCAATTACACGGGGAACTTCACACTAATTATTCTGCCCATTATCTCAGTGGTTCCCTTCTACATTCCCGATTTGCGAGTGCCATCGGCTTCTCCTTGGCCATGCCTCAGCTGATATCCTGCAGGTATCTGCACGTGCCCTTTGCCAAGGGGACTCTGATGGCCACGCTTGCTCCTTATGGCTCCCTGCCCCTTGCCAAGCCTTTTGTGTTCCTTCCCTGCCCTCAGTCACCCTGGTTCACCAGCACTCACTTGGATCATTATTGTGCCATTTCTCCGCTCTCCTTGGCTACCCATCGGTTCGATCAAAATAAAGCCAGAGCAAAATTCAAACAGATGGTAGCTGTCCTATTCATCCCATTCTTTTCTCTCTCTTTTATCCATTACCACAAGTCACACAACCAGACTTTTCTCTCCGCTCAGCTCTGCCTCCACTATCGCTGCCAATGGAGTTCAAGTCTCCTCACACCACCGGATATAAACCCCTTCAACTGGGCTCTGAGCAGAGACACCCTGGGATAATTTAAATGGCAAGAGATGAAAAAAAAAATTGTTTCACATAAATGAGATGAAATACAAGGTGCCTTGCAGCTCCACGGGCCGGTGAGCTATAACTCCGAGAGTATGACACCGCAAAAGCCGCATACAAATGAGCAGGTAGCACTGAGAGGTGATCAGCTGATGACAGGACAAGTTTAGCCCTGACTCATCTGGAGAGAGGTTTTCATTTTAGTGGCAGACCAGACCTGCGTGTCACACAGTCAGCACAGCTTGATTTAACAAAACGACATCAAGCAGGGACAGGGCTCGAGCACACTGAGTCTAACCAGCACAGACAAGCCTCAGACAACAGCAGCATTTCCTCCAGCATTCCACCAGAAGGGCTCCGGGGAGGGGAGGAAGGACGGGGCAGCACAGCACAGGCAGCAAAGGCAGCTGCCCTTCTGGGGGCATTTTCCAGTACTCACCCTGCCTCAGATGTCAGAGCTGGACTTGGGTCTGGAAGAGAGCTGTGAAGAAGCACAGACAGTCTAGACAGAGATTTGCTCGAAGGAGCAAAGCCGCCAAATAACAAAGATCTCAATGACAATGTAATAAGCACAGAATGGCCTTCATGTCTCTGAAATAATCACATCAACGGGATAAAAGGGGCCTTGATGCATGCGAGCAGCTATGAGAAACTGATGCACATAAATTTATCCACCAAACTGACACTTAGATTGAAGAAATGCAGATTGAAACACTCAGAGATAGAGGAAAGACCTCAGATAACTCCATTAAGAGCACAGCAGCAAGCTAAGCAAAACCTGGACTATTCAGGAGTATTACATGGAAAAAAAAAGAACACCCACCACCTTCCCATGCTCCTTCAAAAGCAATGCCCAGAGGAGTTGCAGCAGGAATGTGTTGTGACAGCATCTGGCAGTGCTGCATCTCAGGCATACAGGAGAGAAGAGACCTGCATCATCAGGACCTACGTCCTCCTACAGCAGCAATGCTGCTCCTGTCACCAAGCAGAGAAGGGAACACCTCCAGCACATCCATGGTTAACAGCTCAGTCATTAAAGACTGTTGACACCTACGTTATTTAAGCCTAATAGTAACGATACCTGACAAAAAATTAGTTTTCTAAAATATCTATGTAGAGAAATGGTAGAGGGAAAGTTTTAATTTTTATATTCTCACTCTAAATAAAGGGAGATTGGATGTCAGCAATAGGTCTTAGAGACCCCACAATATTGGAACAATTTATGATGACAAAGTTTGGACAGGAGAAGAGAGGAAGAGCAGGCAAAAATTAAAAGAAAAATGCAATCAAAGAGACAGTTCATACCACTCATCAGAAAATTCACAAGCAGAAAAGAAGAATCTAGACTCCATGAAGAACCCCAAGCTAAGCCAAAAAATCACTCACGCAGCAAGAAGCCTGGGCTAAGGTACATGGTCACTTACCTCTGCATTTCATCAATGAAAATTTTACCCTTTCACAGCAACTTACGCCACGTTCAAAGCCACTCTTCATCTCTCTCTAGGCAGGAGGAGAGGGAGTGAGACCAAACTCTTATCCCTCTGTGGGCTATTCTGGACCAGATGCCAAGGTCATGGAACTGGGCAAGACAAACCACACTCTCAACTCAAATATTTCCTGTGCTAACGACTGCAAGAAGAGATGGTTCTGGAACACCCAGCAAAAGCCTCATGTCCGCTCTCACCACCACGCTCTCCCAAAGAACAGCTGTAGGCCAGCACATTTCAAAGCAGAACTGCAGGAAAACATCTGCTTTATTGCCTCATTTGGAGTGCCAGTGTTTTCCTGTAGGTGTCAAGGTAGCAAGGGCAACGAAAGCCCATTTCTGAAGGGCTTGGGTTCATCTGCACCCTTGGGAAAGTTCTAAGGAAGCCAAGGAGCACAGGTCGGGCAGCCACAGCCAGGGCCCTGGAGAGGCTGTGAGCAGAGGGGCAGCACCAAGGTCACCGCTCAAGGACAACTGCGTCAGCCCTGCCTTCGGCACTGGGGCCCGGGAGCTGCAGGGCAGTAAAAGCACACGCGGGGCGGGAACAAACCCTCCCGACAGGGAGATCTTACAGCCCAGCCCTTCAGAGGTGATCAGAGCAGCGGCACCAAGCACAGCCCCTTCCCGGCTGTGCAGGGCGCTGGAACTCCCCCATGAGAAGGCGACCACAGAGACCAAAGCCAGCAGCATCGTGGGTGCTCCCCACAGCGCTGGCACAGAGCAATCCTGTCCTTCGTTCGTAAGGAGCTACTTAAAAGACCCAGCACACAACAAACTGCATGGAGCTTAACTAAACTCCTGGGACATGAGATTCCCCTGAGTCGCTCTGCAGAGATTTGAATTTAACAATCCAGGGAGCGTGCATCTCCTGCTTGGATCCCCCTGCTCACAGCAGCAAACAAGCCCTGCTCCTTGCTCAGTAAGGCAGTCAAGTGCTCACACACGCTCCGGCCACACCTAAGCAATACACACCTCGGTCACCTGGACTTGCAGCGGAATTCCAGGAGATGATTTTTCTCTCTGAAGAGAAGCTATGAGAAATATGAACAGGACAGAGCCCAGAAGATGCAGAGAAGCAAACCCAGGGCATCTCCTTGTGCAGCACAAGAACAGGATCCCCCAGCTGCCTACAGCCACGGGGCACATGACCATTGCAGCAATGCTACCCCACACAGGTGACCCAAGTGCCCAGCCCTCCCGGGGTGGACAGAACAGTCTCTCTGTAGCCTTATTCAGCGTCCTACAGAGTCCTTGCCAAGATAAGGATGCAGGAGATACACGGAGGAGGACCCAGAGCAGAGAAGCCGTGTGTGATGTGCTCCAGGAAACCTTTCAGCAGGTGGGTCATTGCCACACTGTAGGAATTCTAAGCATGACAGAGCCCATGGGAGCAGGGACTGAGCCATGCCTGGAGCAGCAGGGTAGAGGCACATGGACAGCACCTGTCACCACCAGCATCTTCCCCATGCAAAGAGTCTCTGCAGGAGCCCCTCGGCAAGTTTGCTGGCCTCCTCAAATGATTTTTGGCTCAGGAGTTTCAGCACGCGCATCAACAGGGAGACACATAAAAGCACCTGTCCCATGCCGTGGTCTACGTGACCAGACACTCCTCAAGGGCATTATGTCCCCCAGCCCAATCCACTCACAACTTTTCTGCTCAAACTACCTTAATTCACACCAGCCAGAGACACCTCAGAGCTCCCACAAACCTGTACCTGCAGCTGGTCAGCAGTCACAGCAGGAATGGAGCAAACCAGAACCCCCGAGGCATCTCCTGCACTCCACACCGTTGAGAGAACCCGAGCAGCATCTGCCCACCCTGGTGTAGGCTAACAAGTCATTACGTTCAAAACACATTAGTCGCTCCCAAACACCCACACCACCATTTGAAATCCTACCAATTACTGAGTGTGTTGTTTGTGTGACTACCTAATCCCACTCCCAGTACCCCATCACAGCACTTATGGTGCTTTACGTGTCATTTCTGTATACACACCTGGCTGACATCACCACAGAGAATCCCACTTGCAAATCTCTGACTGCCACAGAAAGCGTTAACATTTTCATCACTAGTTATGGACAAGGTGCAACAAAATGTGAGTTAAAAGTTGCAGGCTCTGCCTGGAGAGCTTTCCCTCGAGATACTCTAGAGTTTGAAAGATGGATTTCTTTACAACTCAAACAGATGGCAAGGTAAAGACAGCTTTGCATCTCTTCACCTAAAGCCGTAAGACTTCTCTTGCCTCCCAGTACAGCAGAGGTGCCGTAATGCTGAGTTACAGAGAGAGGTGACTGAGGTCTTTCAGCAACACGGATTGAGTCCTACACACGACCCCAGGTTATTCTAATGCAATTTTGTCTAACGACAAAAGGAAGGTATTACATAATGCAGCTGAAAAGTTTAATTTCTCCCGATTTTTGCCCAGCAGCAGAGCCAGTCTAGCTAAAGCAGAGACAGCGACAGACCTATACCCTGGCACAGCTGTGCTGAAGGAGCAGCTATATAGCTGCGCCAATGCCCCCAAACAGTCGCCGGATGAATGTTGTGACACTTGCACTGCAGTGTGGGAGACGGGTCCTTCCATCTGGGAAAGGTCACTAAGGCAAAGCCCATCTTTGGCAGCTTTTTAACCCTAAGTACCATTAAGCAGCAAATATCTTTTTCCCGGATCTCCCATGTTCGATACTGAAAAGCATTAGGACCACGCAGTGAATGAAATGCTACCCTGTAGGACAAGCAACATAAAACCAGAAGAGGCACAATATACAGAACCCAAATCCCTAGAACTGGTCCATGCAGTGGCTTGGGACACTGATGGGGAGGGCAGACGTGACAGGTGCAGATTTTCACATTCAAAGGAGCGAGACCCCTTAAAGGAAGCTGCTGACTTTGCCCTCGGACACGCACACGGCATTTCAGCAGAGGAGAAGCCACCGAGCAAACTGACCGCGCTTCCGAGTTCCCGAAGATTATAGAAATCCCGACAAATCCACTTCTCACACGCTCTTTGCCAACCCAGCAAATAAACCCCAGCGAGTGCTGTGGCCGGGCGGGCGGCGGGGACGCCTCTGGAAACAAGTCACCTCTCCAGAGGCTGAGGAGCCGCGGGCGCAGGGGGCACGGCCGCCCGCGGCCNAGCGGCCGGTCTGGGGATCGGGGCAGCCAGCGAGAGGGACCCACCGGCAGCTGTCACTCCCCAGCCCCGGGATGGCCCTGCGGGACAAATCCCGGCTCGTGCCCGCACCGGCGCCTGGGCTCGTCCCGAAGGTCTAAGGGCTCCCCTCAGCCCGGCACGCCCCCCGAGGCGGCCGGGGGCGGGCAGGGTCCCGGCACCGCGGGGCCCCCGAGGCACCGCCCGCCGCGCCCCCGGCACCCACCTCACTTTGGCCGCCACGGACGACATG
>VWZN01016278.1:18978-89006 GCA_013396955.1 Regulus satrapa | reverse complement strand
TCAGGGGGCTGCAGCTCCTCCTGAGAGGCAGCACCCATCTCTGCTCTCTGTGACAGGGACAGCACCCAGGGGACAGTTGGAGCTGAGCAGGACAGGCTCAGGCTGCAGAGCAGAGCCAGGTTCTTCCCCAGAGGGTGCTGGTACTGCCCAGGCTCCCCAGGGAATGGGCACGGCCCCGAGGCTGCCAGAGCTCCAGGAGCCTTTGGCCAGCGCTGCCAGGGATGGACAGGGTTGGGTTGGGGGGGGGGTCTGGGCAGGGCCATGGGCTGGACTGGGCTGGATGATCCTGGGGGTCCCTCCAGCTCAGGAGATCCTGAGGCGGTTCTGCCTGAGGGGAGCATCCAGCCGTCAGACACGGCTGCAAGGGGAGGCCTGGGGGTTGCTCCTTCGAGGCTCCTTTCAGGAAGCAGACGTGCAACCTGCAAATAAATCAGTCATTTTGACACAAAACTGCAGCCTTTGACAGATCGGGTGAAAGGTTTCACACAGAGTTTCTTTTCCACTGCAGGGCAGTGTATGAGTGTAGCCGCGCCCCTCTGCTCGTGGTGTGGACACGGTCATGAAGGTCGGGCCATCGGGTTCTGGACACAACAGCTCTGAAGGACTGACACAAACACCGCTGGCTTTGTCCCCTGAGCAGGTCAGTGCTCCCCACCATTGTCCCAGAGCAGGCAACACAGCCATTCCCAGAGTCACTGGAGGCAGCAGAGCCATGAGGGGGAGATGAGTGTTCAGAAACCTCCTCGTGCCCAGTGTCACCTGCCAGAGCAAACACCTGCCTTGAGGCCACTGAGTGCTTGAAAACAAACCCAACAGAAGGAGCTGATCAATCAGTCAGCCCAGCCTTAGAGACTTTCGATTCGCAGAGTCACAGAACTGCTTGGGTTGGAAGGAACCTTCACAGCTCACTTACTCCCTCCCATGCCATGGACAGGGACACCTGCCACTCTCCCCGGCTGCTCCAAGCTCCATCCAACTTGGTCTTGGACATTTCCAGGGATCCAGGGGCAGCCACAGCTTTTCTGGGCAACTTATGCCAGGGCCTCATCATCCTCATAGTAAAAAATTTCTTCCTATCACAGTATTTAAATCTATTCCTTTGTCTCTTTATCCTGACCCTGATAAAAAGCCTCCCACCATCTTCCTTGTAAGCCTTTAAATATACAAAGGCTGCAAGAAGATCTCCCCAGAGCCTCCTCCATCAGAGTACTCCCAACTCCTCCAGCCTTTCTTCACTGCCAAGGGGTCCCAGCCTCCAGATCAATTTCCTGAGTGTAGGTTTCGATCCTTAGGGGGTTTTGGAAAAGTGTTTTTCCTTAGGAAAGTATTTTATAAATCTACTTTCAGGGCACTTGAGTGAGTGGGGCAGCAAATTCTTACATATTATTCACAATACATACAGGAAAAACACTTTGATTGTCCCCCTGACTCCAAAGGTGAATGCAGGAATCCCCGGAACTCAGAGCCACTTGTTCAATAATATTGGACAGAGGGGTAGAATTTTTATAGATAATTGAAATTCCTACAGGCTTTGTGAAAAGATGCAGCTGAAGGAGAGAGTGACAGGCACACCTTGTTTTGTCTATACCTGAGGAAGGGCTGTAGCCACAGCTTTTCTTTCACTGTCCTTCAGAGACCCTGCACAGAGACCAAAAGTTGGGGAAAAGCTTCAGTCCTCTCTCTCCATAGACTCCAAAGTAAAATCTGCAAGAAAATCTAATAGGATTTCAACAAATTAAGTCTGTTTGGTCTATTAATCTATCAATTGAAAAGTAAATAATTTTTATAGAGAGGAAAAAAGATTAAGAAGATACCAAATTCCCCTGGTTTGTGTGGACATGAGGAGCAGGATACAAATACCTCACCAAGCAGAATTTTATAATGATCTGAACAATTCGCTGTGAATAACAAATTTTCAGAGCTGTATCTTTGCTGAGGCCCAAGCTGTGAGCAGAAAAAGTGCCATGTGTGCGCAATAAAGACATAGAAATACTTAACAAATAAGGTCAGCCTATGCTTCCCAGCCCTTTGTCCCCTGTATGTAACTAGATGGGGGAAATGTTCTTTATTTCTATGTTTAAATATTTTACCAATTGAGGCAAATACTATTCCTTAAAAATACAACTCACCCTCCTAACTAACAGGCAGGTCTGCTCTATTCACGATACAATTCCCACCAGATCTACCTGGAAGCACCTCAGAGTTGCACAGAGTGACATTTTTCATGTACGAAACAAAATCCAACCTCAGTCTATTGGATTTTTTCCCCCAGAATATGACTCCAATTAAATTTATACTCATGACTTTCCCCACCACCCTGTTTTTTGTTGTACAGTCATGTCACCAAAGGTTCCTACAACAGAAAAGGAGAAAAAAATCCATCTGTTTCAAATGAGCAGCTGAAAAAAAAACCCCACTAGTAGAGAAGTGGAGCCATTCAAACAGTTACCATCTCTTGCAAGTCGTACCCAGAGCTATCAATTCCTAGAATTAAAAAGCATCCAGATGGATGCCTCCATTTTCATCCCATGTTCAGGCTGCTCTTACTTGTGCCTGTTGGAGCTCCCTCAAACTCTCCCTTGCCCGTTCCCCAGCAGGATCTCCCTCTTGGAGGCTGGGGAGGGACCAGCCCAGAGCAGGGCTCACTTTGAACGCTGCTCAGGGCTTGGCCCAGTGGGTTTTGAGCATTTCCAAGGATGGAGATGCAAACCATGCTCTGCTCCGTGTCCCAGGGCTGCACCACTGTCACAGGGAAAGGTTTCCAGAGATCCATGGGCATTTCCCGTGTTGGTGTGTGTGCTCTGGAGAAGCACCCAGCTCCATCGCTGCGCAGCACCCCAAGAGCCCTCGCCCCTTCCTGCAGATTCCCCTCTTGCTCTCTGCTTCTTCCCTGCCCTCCTTTAGGGTTTCCTCCCTGCCTTTGGGTTTATCCCAGGCATTTAGGGAAGAGGAGGCAGTCAGGGGGATCTTTACAGCTGGAGAGATGCCCTTGCTTCGTGCTAGGAAAAAAGTCAGGCGAGGCAGGCAGACAGCTCCCACGGCTTCTCCATGGCAACGGGGCCTCCCAGACAGCACACAGGCAAACGGGCGAGGGGCCGGGAGCACCACAGCCTTTCCACCTGAGCCCCAAACCTCCACTGCTGGGGCTCTCATGGGGTCTCACCCCAAAACACCTTCCAGAGTAATCACAGCTGCCCAGAGGAATGTTCCCTCCTTCCACCGGGGAAGGTGCAATGCCCTGAAACCCAAGCCAGGCAAAATCCATCCCAACCGGTGATGGTTTTTGTCCAGACAAACGCATCACACTTGAAAATCTGGTGTCTCTGCATCCCATCAAACCAAACAGCACATCTCTGTCCAGTAGAAAACCCAGAACCTCAAACCTGATTAGGTCTAGGTCTCCGATCAGATTCTGACACTCAGACTTTAGGTAACCATTCTTTTTATGTTTAGAAAATTAATTTTTGTCTGAACGAGCAAAAACTGCGTATCCTGACAATTAAAATGCAAAAAAGGAGAAATAAGGCAAGCCAAAAGCAGTCACAGCAGCAACCTGCAGAAGGGAGAGGCAAACAATAATAAATACTTCTTCATGCACGTCAAGCTGGAGAGTCAGAAGTTGGCTGTGGTGCAAGAGAAGCATTTGTAGGAGATAAGGTCAGAACAGAAAAACAATGAATATTTTGCATCTGTAGTCAGTGAAGAAAAGCTTGGAGACTCTTGTGCCAAGAGTCATCTTTATATGGACATGGCATTGGATTTGGCTCATGTTCAAGTGTCAGCAGAAGAAGTTGAGGGATAAATAGCCAAACTAGAGAGTGCAAATGCACCAGGCTGAGATGGTTCACTGAAGTGCCTAGTGAGAGCTCAGAGGTGAAACAGTTTAATTACTTAATTGTAGCATGTAATCCCTGTGTGTAACAGCCTCGCTGTCTGACAGCTTCAAGGTGGCAAATGCAAAGTGTTTGGGGTTAAGACAGACCCTGAAGTCTGAGGTTCCCTCCTGAGCAAAGTGAAATAAGAATCTCATTAATGCAGAGTTGGATATATTTGAAATATTGGGAAGAAAAGAAAGTTGATTTTCCTGGGAAAAAAGGAATGCTTGATAAATGTATTGCATTTCTTTAGAGGAGCCAATAAGTGTGTGGTGTAGTCTGCCTGGGTTTCCAAAAGGTTTGACACATGAGTTTCTTACAGGAATGCAGCTACCATGGGATTAACAGAAAATACTTGAAGTAGATAAATACCTGGTTAAAGGATTCCCAAAGAGCAGCTCTCAATAGGCTGGCTCCTGAATGGAGGGAGAATTGGAAAGGAGCCCCACAGGGACCTGGGCAGGGCTCATTTTCACTTCAGCATATTCAAAAATAATCTTGAAAATGAATTGGGAAAAAAAAAAACAAACAAAGAAAAAAAAAGGAGTGACGAAGGTTGCAGCTGATGTTAAGGCATTCAGGGTCATAAATACATGAGACACTGAAGAGTTATACAAGAACCTCATGATAGTGAATAACTAAGCAATAGGTTCAGGACATCCAGAGGAGATAATTACAAAGATAAAGACGGGAGAAAAACAATCGCAGCTCCTCAAGCACTGGGCTCTGCACTGATCCTTATCCTCTGAAATAGCCTCTTTTTCTTCCAGGTTCAGTTGAATATCATCCTGCCCAGCCCAGCTCCATTTGTGCCTCATGCTGGCTCCTGCCTTTGGTGGAACTATAAACCTGGGAGAAGGAAAGGGACTCAGTGGTGTGGTAAGCATAAAACCAGGATAAAGGGGAGTGTTCAATGAGCCATGTGAGATGACTGCAGTTCCTGTGGTCCAAATTGAAACCAAGATTGCTTGTGGTCCCTGCAGGGACCTTAGTCAGTCACTCAGGTCCTGGGAAGGGCAAATTACCAGGGTCAGCAGGGCCAAGGGAGGCGTGGGACCCCTCCCCACGAACATTTCACAAGGCTCACATCGCCACAGCTTACGCCAAGGTGCAGGTGCTTCCCCAGGAGCATGATGTGCTCAGACCACAGGAGTGGCACAGACAGGACAGGGCAGGGACGTTTTTTAGCCTCCTGCTCTCTGCTCCCATTTCTCTGCACAAAAACCTCTCCCGAGTGTGTTCCTACCGAAGGGGCAAAGCACAAGACTGAAAAGAGAAGACAAACTGATGTGCCCACTGTCCTTAAACACTCTGCCCTAGTTAAGCTCTTTTGACAAGCCACAGCAGCCCTGAGAGCTGGTCATAAACCCACAACACTGAGGCAGCTGGAGGAGCTGATAGGGTTTATTCACACAACACTGGAAAAGAGTTTGAGAACTACGATTATGGCCAAGTGCCTGGGAAGCTCAAGGTCTCCTAGGTGCCAGAAGGTCACTCAAGTATCACCTCACCACCTTCCTGCTTGGCCAGTTTAGTCCCTTCAAGATGTTGCTGTTAAATTCATCAAGTCCAAACTTCATTCTAATGAGGCACTGTAAGAAAATAACTTTCCCAACACCGGTATAATTACAATCAGGCCATGTATCACTGAAGCAATATCAATAGCTAACGAGTTGGAGATTGCCAAGAATTATGTTTTTTCTCTGAGTGGATTCATTTGCATAGAGCTGTTCTTACATGGCCAAGCATGTGGCATCAACAAAGCTTGTTCAAACCCAAAAAAAACAAACGTCCTGATCCCTGGGTGAGCAGTTCTGAACCAGCTGGGATGCAGGGCACTCAGACCCTATGCTGGCCAGCTCACTCCCGGCTATTTTTAGTAAAAGACCTCATCAGTAATTGCCAGGGCTGGGTACAGCCTCTCAGCCCTGCCTTCCGCTACATGACATGTGCCAGCCCTGGGTGCTGCTGAGCACTGTTGGGAGGGGAACTCAGCCCCCTGAGACCCTGAGCACAGGGTTACCTTTGCTCAAAGATTAAACCTTCTCTTCCTTCCTCCTCAGCAACTGCGTTTTCCCAAGTCTTCTAATTTTGCCAGCATTATGAAGAGGTCAGATACTGTTTTTTACATTATCTGTCTGCTCCTGCACAAGGCCTGGCAGAGCAAGCCAGAGCAGCCCTCCTGAACTGGGGATTTGGAAGGGAGGCTCTGTGCTCAGCTGTGGGCGGAGGATAGGGAAAAGCAGAGCTTGTTTTATCCCAAATTTGGAAAAAAAAATTGAAGAAGGTCTTGGGGGCTTACTTCCCATGCATAGTCATAGTCTGGGGGGTTTTGAGGGCGGGTGCAGTCCCCTGGTGCGAGAGCAGCAGTCTGTCTCTGGCAGAGAGAGCATGGCTGGGAGGGCCTTTCCCAGGCACACACACCTGTGTATTCCTCAAATCCCAGCCCCAGAGCCGCTTCCTCAGCCTCCACAGACCTCCCAGGCTGGATCAGCAAGGATTCAGAGCATGAGCAGTTCCAAACTTGGTCAGTAGCAGCAGCCTGGCTTCCCACTGGGAGACTCCCAGGGTAGCACCGGGTCTGCCTGCCTCTGCAAGCACAACCTGAGCAGACTTTGTGTGTTGTTTGGAAAGGTGGAAAAGGGATGAGGCTGTGGGGTTGCCACCGTTTTGCAGGGCAGGAGCCTCAGCGGCTTTCTCTGAGCAGACATTAGGGATGGGGAGGGCAGTCTCCAGCTTGGCACCACTGTGCAGCAGCATCTGGCCGGGCACTGCCTCTCCCTGCTCCCTGCACTGCAGCACCAGCACTGGCACGGCACGACCCCAGTGGGAGGCAGCACACCACTTAAAGAAAATTATGTTGCTGGCCTTTTCATTATGTTGCCCAGCAAATGTTCCCATGAAATATAGGCCTAATTATCTACCCACATTCAGATTACTCTAAGATGCAATTTCCTTCTACTCTGTGGAGTTTACTCTCCTTCTGTGCATCTCATGATTGAAATACACTCAATTTGCTGAATGGAATGCTGGCTGAAATCTTGAGCTGCCTTCCTGACAGGGCTGCTCCGTCTCACTGGCCTTACAATGGCCGGGTGACACCAGGTCACAGGCAAGCCACCAAGATGTCTCAGCACTCAGCCATGCCTGTTATTTATTAGATTTGTATCTCAAATTGAAGCCTTGTCAGGACTGAGGGCTTGAAACATGAAATACCAGCATCATAGAATCACTGAGGTTGGAAAAAGCCTCTCAGATCATCAAGTCCAACCATTCCCTCAGCACTGCCAAGGCCACCACCAAATTGTGTCTCCACATGCCACATCGAACTTCTTTTAAATCCCTCCAGGGGCGGTGGCTCCACCACTGCACTGGGTACACTACTGACCAAAGAAAAGACACAGCCTCAGCACAGGTGATTGCTGTGGTTGGTGTCCCTTGGGTGGGATCTTTTCAAAACATGATCCTAAATCCCTGCCAGGGAACTCTGTCTGCCCATGAGAGGAAGACTTTGGGTGAGACCATATTTCTGAGTCAGGAGAGCTGACAAGAGAGTGAGAATTTCAAGAGCAGCATAATATGAGATACCTCTTTTTCCCTTGAAATGATCCAGCAGGTAGAGAGAAACAAAAGCAAGGAGCATCAGCTGTAGCAGGAAGGAGGATTTGAGCAAGGTGGTAATGTCTTTTCATTTCTATTGGCCACATCATATTGACATAAGCCAATCCCTCAGAATAAACTCTAATAAATAATAAAACCAATTGATATAACAAAGGAAACAACAATATGGATGTGCCCTATAGGGAAAAGGCTCTTTTTAACTCCTCCAGAGAATTTTGGAAGCCCTGGTGTAAAGGCTCTCTGGACGTCTTTGCTGGAAATCTGGCAGAGCAATTTTTTTTGGCCACACTGAGGCACTTGCTTGATGTTGATCCCTTCCAGGGTGACCTGTTCCCACACTTGACCACCCTCCTGATGAAGGGAAACTAACTTTGTACCTATCAGAGACATGTTTCACTCCCAGGGATGCTCAGCAGCTGTGGAGGTGCAGGAGTCAGCCCTTACAATGGAAGTTCCTCAAGGCTGGGATTCCAGAAACAGCTTCAGGAACAGATCGGGTGGTAATTGATTGCTCAATGATTCAGTGATTAGTCAGTTTTAGCTCCATCTACATCTCAGTAGTTTTGTTTGGAAAAATATCAGCCTGACTTTGTCCTGACATTGGCACCACGCAGCACAAGAAGAGCTGAAGTTTGAAGTGGCTGCGTCATATCTAAGATGGAAGAAAAAAATGTTATGATTATGGGAAAGTTTGTGTGACTGTGTTCCTGGAAACACCTCACTCCCAAAACTCTGCTCCAACCCCACTCTGCACCATGTCCAAACTTTGCTAAAAGTGCAGGAATGAAACCACGGAAATGAAACATTTGCTGGCAGAAGGGTAAGATCATGTGTATCAGTGGACAAGGGGAGTACAGAAAATGTTATCTGTCTGGATTTCTGTAAGACCTTTGAGACAGTCCCCCACAATATTCTTCTTTCTTAACTGGCGATATGGACTGGATGGATGAACTGCTCAGTGCATGAGGAATTGATTGGACGGTCACATCCAGAGAGTAGTGGTCAAAGGCTCAATGTCCAGAAGGAGATTAGTGACAAGTGGTGCCCCTCAGGGCTCTGTATGGGGCCAGTGCTGTCAAATATCTTCATCAGCGACACAGACATTGGATCAAGGGTGCTTCCAGCAGATGACACCAAGCAGTTTGGGGTCAGCCACCAAGGGCCGTGGTTGACACACCTGAGGGAAGCTGGAAGAGCTTCTGAGGGCACCCAAAGAACTGGAAATGCAATTCCCACTCTCCATGGAGCCCTGGGCATGGCAGGAACAGCTCCCTCTGACACAGAGCTTCTGCCTGCCATGACATGTGGGGACAGATCCTGCCCAGAGCAAGGAGCAGGGAGGGAGTGGGGAGAAACATTCGGGGAAGGATGACTCAGAAAACTCAGCTGGAGGATGAGGAGGGATGCACACACATTCAGGGCCATCAGCAGCTCCTGGCCATGGTGAGGGTGTAACAAAATAGATGCCATCTGCTTCAGCTGGAGCATCACACAAAGGCACAGGAGTAAAGAGCCTCCAGCTTAGACGCTGTTGGCAAGAAGAACAAATTCCACAATTGCTACCAAAACAGCCCAAGGCACAGAAGAGGAGTGGCCACAGCGTGCATTCAGGGTCTGCTGTCCCTGCTCCTGCCCCACTTCCAAGCTGTCCTGTGGAGAGGAAGAAGAGCAGCCCTGAAAGTTTCGTAATGATTCAGAGCAGTGCTGAGTGGCGGCTTGGGATGGGCAGCAGCTCAATCCATCACCCATTCTGCAGGAAAGGACCTGGATGCTGCTGCAAATCTTCAGTGGAACCAGAGCCAGAAGTGCTGCGTTTGTGCAGAAAAGGTGAATTCCGTAGCATGAGAAATAACAGTAACAGAGCCCTGTGTGGGCTGGGACAGCCCCAGCCTGTGGTGCTTCGGGGGAGATCTGGTCCAGTCCAGAGGGCTCAAGGGGGGCAGCAGGAGGGCTCAGATGGTGCCAGAGTGCAAACTGTGAGCAAAGGCTGGAGATGGGACCCGTTCACCGCAGGAAACTGAAGCAACACTCCTCCTCTGGTTATGTACAAGGCTGAAGGCAGGACAGGGCAAGGAGCAGTGGGGTTCTACTGTGGTGGGAAATTCAGGTTCCACCTGAAGAAAAACTGTGTAAGGATTGTGAAGCAGTGCAACAGACTCCCAGGGAGAGCAGTGCAGGTGTGCACCACACACACTGGTTCGGACCAGAACCTCCCTTGGGCACCAGGATAGATTGGATGGGCTCAGCATTCTGCTCCTGCCAGGCTCGTGCCATAGAGTCACCTAACCCTCCATGCCCTGAGAGGGCTTGCTGGGCTCCTCATCACTTATGGAACCAGCAGCTTCACAAACCCCAAGGAGAAGGTAAGAATTCGAGGGAAAAAACCCA
Organism: Regulus satrapa; assembly: GCA_013396955.1. Lineage (NCBI taxonomy): Eukaryota > Metazoa > Chordata > Aves > Passeriformes > Regulidae > Regulus > Regulus satrapa. The sequence continues at coordinate 79,122 of VWZN01016278.1, read as the reverse complement.
CTTCTGCAGAGTGGGAAATCAGCAGTTCTTTGAGTCGAGCTTGTGACAGGGCAGAAAAGCTGATCTTGCAGAGTCAAGAAAATGTAAGTTTGGCTGAAAGCCCATTCTGTAAGTTGGTAATCCTGAAAACAGCCGTTGGAAGAAAAATGACACTAAATATGATGAGGAAGAAAAGAATAGATACTGATCAATATGCAACAACCACATCAAGCTATGGAGGAGAGCTATAGATAGAGGAGGCTAAATGGACAGAGCAAAATCCATGTCTGGCAAAGCTACAATCAGTGAAGAGTTGTTCACTAAATACATTAGAAACAAAAGAAACATTAATGATGTTATAGACTGATTTCCTAGACTCAGAAAAGCATAAAAGGATTTTGGTCAGGAGCAACCTGGGGTGCCTCCAGCCTAACATCCTGCTTGGAGCAGGACTGGTGTCTGAGTGACGCTGCCATGCTCAGGGATTGCCCAGGTGAATTTTGAAGACCTTCAAGCATGGAGAGGCCCCGGCATTCCTACGTGAGGAGGTTTGCTAGTGACAAGGCCCTCCGTGGGTCCCTCCTGTGTTTGGAAAGGAAGGGAATGTCAGACATGAGGGTGATGAAATTGTCTGTCTAATAACAACCCAGAGCATCTCGGGTGCCATCTGTGGGGTTTGTGATGCAGCAGAGCTGTGTGAGCTGCACCTGAGGGCCCTTGAGCAGTGCACTGAGCCCAGCTGAGCCGCCTCCTCCCACTGCTGAGGGTCTGGAAACCTGGGAGGTGCCAGGTTTGGCAGGATGCTGACGGGGTGCTCGGCCGCCCTGGTTAACAGCTGCTCAGTCCAGCATGACACATCCAGACTGAAAAATGGAGAGGACGCAGAGGATTCAATTAATATAGAATTCAGGGATTAAAAATACACCCCTCAGCATGGTGTGACTGAAAGTGTCTTGTCAAATGAGCCTCAGTTCATCCTTTGAGAAAATTACAAGTTTGTAGAAAAAGGTTACCATGTAGCCATTATTTGCTTAGCTTTTGGCAACGTGTTTGACTTAATATCCTGTGACACCCTAATTACACATTTAGTGCTATACAATCCCAATAAAGCCCGCATTAAATGGATGGAGGGCTGCAAATCCAGCTCCAAAACAAGGACTCGTCAGTGAACAGAGATGATTTAGAGGGATTCTGCCAGAGTCAGTCCCAGCCTGACACTAATCAATGTTTTCATCAATGATTGAGAAATGAGCACAAAACACAGCTGATAAATTATACAGCTGCTGGGAGCAGAAGGACTGGCAGTGAATAATTATGACAGAGAAGTTCTACAGAGCAACTGGGATCTTTTCTGTGCACAACCCATTTTCACTTGGCAGTGTTAAAATAGGCCAGCTTTCAAACAGGAACGGAGGAAAGGTTTCATCCAAAAGAGTTGGGAGGAAACATTTCATCCAAAAAAAGGATGGGAGGAAAGGTTTCACCAAAAAAAGATAGGATACAAAAAATCTAGACATCATCAGAGGAAAGTAACTCAGAGCAGCTGGTTTTGCATCACTCCAGCAACCACAGTGCTGGCCCCAGGTGCAGAGATAGGAGGCAGAGGATAAGGAAAGCAGGACAGTCCTGCAGTGCAAGGAATTAATGGTGGGCAGAGGACCCCAGTGGTATCTCCAGGAAACAGCTGAAGTGGCAAAGGAGTCAGACAAGACCCCAGAGAGGAGGTGCACAAAGTCCCTGAGCTGCAAACACCCCGGGGAGTGCAAGTCATGGGCAGAGGCTCCTGGTCCTACTGTTACCTCCAGCTTAGAGCAGCACAGGGACCCTTCCATGCATGTCCCTGCAGCACCACTTGTCCTCATCCTCTCGGTGCCCTCCACAAGCATGACACTAAAAGAGAAACACTCACTTTCCCAAGAGAAAAATAATTGTTTTGCTGAGCTCTTGCATCAGGCTGGGGTTACATTCCTCTCCCTGACACCATTTTCTGCCAGTAATTCTTAACATGGAATGAAGGGAAGCCGAGGGGCTTTTCTGAGGGGCAGATGAGGAGGCTGGAAATGAGACATCCCACAGAAGGGTCTGTGCAAGGAGCAGGGCCCCAGATGACTTGCAATAACTGGGACACCATCAGCACAGAGACATTTTCTCCCGTGCATTCTGCACCTGCAGCCCCAGAGGGGCTTTTCCATCACTTGTTCCCCATCCAGCCTGGCCCCAGCAGTAACCGAGGTCCCCGAGGCCCTGGTGACCCTGTGCTGGCCACAGCCCGACCCGGCGAGGCCGTGGCCCTCCGCAGCTGCCGGGGAAGCGCTCGGCTCCGTCGGTATTTTTAGCTCTGCCCACGACTTCGCTCGAGTTCACGGCGTGACCTACTTTGGGCAGGCAGAGCTCTCGCCTCACTGGGTCCCCACGTGCTGGGAAGATGCTGCTGGCCATGAACAGCCCCCCCAGGACACCCAGGACACGTGATGCTTGGCTCCCTGTGGAGCCACACAGAACCCAGGGGCAGATTTTGGGGAGGAGGAGGAGGGTCCTGTGGGAGCCAGGGCTGTCTGCAGCAGGGACATGTGCAGGGCTCCCAGGTGGGTGTTGCTCTGCAGGGACACAACAGCCTTTTGGTTGGGCTCTGCATTTCCACATTTTCCTTGCCTCGGATAAAATCAGCAGCTCCCAGATTGGCACAGCACAGCCTGGATTTGGGTCCCCAAGGGAGTTATCCTCAACAACTCAGCTTTCCAGTGGGCCAAACTGGGTATCCAGCCCAGCTGGGCCTTATGGAGCCCCCAGATTGACTCTGGTGATCATAATATCACAGCCTGAGTTGAGAGGTACCTTAAAGCATCTCATTGTCCTGGGCAGGGCCTTCTCCCATTAGAGCACAATGCCTCAAGCCCCATTCAGCCTGGCCTTGGACACTTCCAGGGATGGGGAGTGGAGCTGATGGGATGTGTGGTCCATGCCCAGGCTCCAGTGTTCACACTGCCCCCAGCTCCATCAGGGACCAGGCTCATGCCCAGTGTCACTGGGCAGCTGATGAATCTTTTCTGACCTTCTCTTTCGGGCACTTGGAAAATCTCTTTCCTGACGCTTGGACTTCATGACAAGGTTCACCGCTTACAGAAAAGCTCCAGAAAGAGACACACTCACCCCAACAACCCTTGCCAAGCTCAGCTCTTCCCTCTGCTTTCAGGACCAAAGTTTCCTTCAGCACCAGGTACGTGTCCCAGCGCCAGGCCCGGCGGTGGCTGCCTGGGCTGTGCAGCCCCGTGTCAGCACTCGTGGCTGCAGCGATCCACAAGACTGGCACAACCTCCTCCTTTGCCAGCTCTTTCCTGCCTCATTACCCCCGAAATCCCAGGGGTCCATTGCTTTGCCAGCCCAGCTCTAGAAGCTTTTCTGAACTTTGCTGTGTTAAAAGCTTTCTATTTCCAGCAAGCATGCAAGTGGAGGGGAGAGATTTGACAGCCACCAGGTGACAGTGCTGCGGATGAGCCGTGGGGCAGTAGCTTCAGGGTGAGAAGAGGAGAGAAGCAGAGATGTCACCCACCTGCTACTTCCAGCTAATCCAGCACCTAACTGGGGAGATGAACAGCAACAACTACCTGGTCACACAGTGGGGGAGCAGACCCACAGCAGTGGGAGAGGGGAAAGCACTGAGGCAGGACTGAGAACAATGACGCCGAGGACAGCAGAGCCGACACACGTGTTCTTCCCTGATTCATCCAACCATGCAAGGGCCAGCACCCCACACAGGCTGGGCAAATTCTCATTCCAAATGCAGAAACAGCCCTTCTGGCAGTGATCAGCTGAAACCTTCCGCCGAGAGCCCGTGCCTTGAGGCAGCCCTTAGTCACTGCGAGGAAGGAGGTTGGGCAGCCCAGCCCATGCAGAGCTGGATGCTCACGTGCCAGATGGAGCAAAACCTCACACTGGCTGCAAACAGCCACAGGTAGAGCCAGTGCCACGGAGCACCTCACTGTGCCTCCCTGGGACCAGCAGGCTGCAGAGCACCCTGGCAGGCATCGCCGAGGGCAAACAGGGCGTCACCCGTGACCCCTGTAGGGGCCCACGCAGCAGCAACGTGCTCAAGCACGGGCACAGCTCAGAGCTTGCCCCAGGTCAGGGCTGCTTGAGCTGCACCAGTCTTACTCTAACACGTTCCCCTGGGGCTGTGCATCACATCCAGTGTGCCTTATCCAAGGGAAAAATGTGTCATTTATGGTGCATTTAAAATTAATGCACATTTGGTGTTCTTGCTGATCCCAAGTTATCCCCTGCACGTGTGCTGCAGCAGGGAGCCCGGCCCTGCTGCAGTGGGAATGGTGCGCTGGTGCTCGGCCCCACCAGGACAGCGGTGCCCGCGGTGCTGCTGAGCCTCCCTCCCTGACAGCCACACTGCCAAGGACAAATTCCCAAAAATAAGGGTTTCCAGCAGCACTGCCAGCATTTGTGCCTCACCAGCACCGACTCCTGCCTGGTGCCACCCAGGGCTCAGCACAGCTGTATCTGGAGGGCATGATGGACACAAATGTCGCTCCTTATGGATGAACCCCTGTCTCTCCAGAGCTGGGGGCCCAGCTGCTTCCTGATGGGAAGCTCATTCCTGTCCATAACCCCTGAGTTAGTGCGTGATTAAAAGCTGTCCCTGCTGACACTGGTGGCAGTGGTGAGTGGTGGCTGTGGCTCTGCCACGTGCAAATGCCATGAACTAAGTGACACTTGGGCCACAGGTGCCTTTCCAATGTTTGGAATGCTGCTCCTGCCACCTGCAAGGAACTTCCAGGAGCCATCCTGGCACACACATATGGGTATTTATGATATATTCTCTTCTAAAACCAAATGAAGGCCACTGGGAAAAAGAGGGTCACCCTCTCCATGAGCTGAGGAGGGGACAGGGACAAAGAGCACAAACTCAAACACCACCAGTCCTAGTGGGAGCAGAACCAGCTGTCAGCTGGGAAGGGATATTTATGGGAGCCAGCACTTTGGTGCCAGCAAAACATCCCAAAATTCTGTTCATCAAATACCACCTTACCAGTGGCAATGCCTCCTGCCCTGGAACACCGGTGTCTCATGCTGAAACCTGGCATCCCATGGCCATGTGTTGGTGGGGCTCTCAGGATAGTGGCAGGTGCCAGTCCTGCCACGTGGAGCCCTGGAGGGAGAGGAAAATATTTCCATATATTTCTTGTTTGCTGATTTTCTCACCAGCTCTTCCAGCAACAGTGAGTGAAACCCAGCAGCGCAGCCAAGCCCCCGCATCTCGACAGCTCAAACACAGCCCTCGGGCAGCACGCAGGAAAAATCACACGTTGGGGGAGGTCAGGGAGCACGAGTAAATAGGATGAGATTAATTTGGGAACAACACGCAGGGAGAATGACGTCTGCCAGGGAAGGAGCATCACCGGGCCCCACCTGGCTGTCCCCGCCTGTGGAGCAGAGCCCGGAGGGGCTGCACGGACACGTCGGCCCCACACAGGGACAGAAACCTGGGAAGCCACAGCGGCAGCTGGCACAACCAGCTGGGCATGAGCCAGAGCCCCAGTGCTCAGATCAAAGCTCTCCCCCAGCCTGGGCAGGGCTTCCTGGAGGGTTTGGACAGGTGCTTCCAGCTGCCACGTGTTCCCTCTTTCTCAGCCCCACTGCAGATTCTCTCGGCGCTCGCGTGGCTGCCCTAAGGAAGAGGCTGAGTTCATCGCTTGCACTGGGGGCAGGGGTGCTACTGCCACCAGCTCTTGGTGGGGACAACCCCAAACATCCTCCCTCCTCCATGCCATCCCCTCTCCAGAGGGAGCCTGGTTCCCAGATCCCTGCCTGGAGTGCCCTGCTGCAGCTGTCCCTGCAGAGAGCCACACCTGGGGGTGTTCCCAGCTGCTTGCAGGGGCTCAGCATGGGGGCTCGATCTGCTGTGAGTCCATCACTGCGACACATTTCTGAAAGCTCAGCCAAGGCTTTACTCCCACCAGATGTGTCACCAAAAGGCTTTGAGGGGAACATTCCCACTGCAGCTCCTGCTCGTGGCTGTGACTCCTCTGGACCTTGCTCCAACCCTGCTGCCTCAGAGTTGGCACTGGCTGGATCGGATTCGTTGTGGGAGCGAGCTCAGCGTCCTCCTCACCCACGATGAAACCTCAGCAACTGCTTCAGCTCTTCCAGCAAAGACAAATTCCTCCAACTTCTGGTCAGATTTCACATTTGTGGGGATGTCACACATCCATAAAGGAACTGCAGGGTGGTTTCCTTGTGAAGGAAAGTGAAGTCTGCACCTGGCCCCGGCCAGGAGAGGGGACAGGAGCCTCAGGCTCTTCCAACCACCCTCCTCCCCCACTGCATGTCCAGCAAAGCAGAGCCTGGGGACAAAGGGGTGACACAGCACTGGCCCCCTGGGGCAGAGCTGCTGTCCAAGCAGGCAGGGATTGAGTAAAAGCTGAGCTGGAATTGCACACACGGTCACTGGGCTGCCCCTGGGGGCAGCAGCAGCATGGGGCAGACTCACCTCTGGGACCCAGGCAGCTGGGCAGGACCCAACCAGCAGCAAAGCAAGATGGAAAAAAACCAATTTTGCTTTTAGATTATGGGTTTACATTCCCATTATGGGTTTACGTTCCTCGGAAGAACAGATTGGCTTAATGTCCAGGGCTCAGCTATGGAAGATGCAGCAGGGAAGAAAAACGTGATCAATTATTTAGGAGAGATTTTCAGTCTCACATCAGAGGTTCATCTTCTGAATTCATATATCTGAACTAAGTGCTGTTTCCCCCTAGTATGGGGCACAAAACAAATAGAGAGGCTCTAATTAGCACACTGAGCAGCCTAATATTTGTCTGTTTTCTGTGACTTCTCAATGAGCTCAACAGTTCCCAGCCAGGCTCCAGGAGCACGTCTGGCTGCCAGGATGTTTAGGGAATACACACAGCTTGGAAATGAATTACCTGTTTGAACAGAGAGGAAGAGCTCTCCTGGAACAAGAGCAGCTGGGTTCAGGCTGACAGAACTCATTCTGCACCATAACCCACGGTGCCTGTTCTGCCCCAGCCGGGGGTTGCCCTGGGCAGAGGGAACAAGTGGAATTGGCTCCTGCTCCAGAAGCACAGCAGGGGGCTGTGGCAAACACAGTCTGTCCATTGCAGGAGGTTGGATCCTCAAAGTGCTGAAGGTACTCTTGGTTTTGACTTTAATCTTTGGAGGCAAATGGCCCAGGATGGGCTTGGTAAGGGCAGCCAGAGGACCTTGGTCATCTCTGGGGTTTGTGCTCCAGTTCTAATCCCCATTTTCCAGAGGGAGGTTCCTGGAGTGTAACCACCTATAAACACAGACACTGAAGGGCCTCACATTTGGTTTGCCAGTGCCTCACCAAAAAAGCAAATCTCTGAATTGTGCCGCTGCTGCTGCACGAGGCGTTTGCCCCGAGCAGATCTGCTGGAAGGGGGGCACTCACCTGCCCTCACCTGTGCTCACCCGTGCTCGCTTCCAGGCTTGGTCCCAGCTTAGAGCCTTTCCCATACCCAGCACCATCATCCTGTAACCACGCCCAACAGAAATCCAATCTCTCCTGCTCCACAGGCAGCCTGTGCCTCCAAAGAAGGCCCTGGCTCTGCCTTCACATCTAAAGCCATTCTTAAGTTTTCTTTGTAAGAATGAATTCTTCGCAACAGCAGGGAAAAGCCTCCAGCGACTGCAACACATTCTGTGCATTAACCAAAATCTGCATCAAAGGTCTGGATGATCCTTGCAGGGAAGGATCCAACTGCTTCCCTTGCTTCTGGATGGGCCTAGGGCCAGACAGAGATGCAGCCAGGCTGGGTGGTCTCACCTGAGAACAAAACACTTGACCTGGGGCTCTGACACTTGAAAATAAGGTTTTGTGTAGGACGAGCAGCCTCCCTGGGCACAGGCGGCACAGTCATGGACACATCCCATCCCTGGAAGTGTCCAAGGCCAGGCCAGACAGGGCTTGGGGCAGTGGAAGGTGGGACTGGATGGGCTTTAAGGTCCCTTCCCACCCAAACCAGTCTGGGATTCTGTGACAGAGGAAAACACCATGAGGGCAGGTAGAGGAGCCTGTGTTGCAGGAGAGGAAAGGAAGTTAAGTGCAGAGAAGAGGTCACAATTCACAGCTTTTACAACTCCCAGTCCTCATCAAACACGTTTCTGGCCTTAGGGTGCTGCCCAGCTCGGGCGATGCCTGGAGGGCCAGGAGAGCTGAGGGAAGGAGGCAGCTTTGGGAGCGTCCTCGGTGCTCTGGTTGGATGACAAATCCCTTCAAGGCAACAGCACCTACAGCAGGGGCCGAGCTGGAGCTTCCATAAAGCAAAAATCAGCTTGGTTATGCAGCCATTGGCAATGACAGATGTGACACAAGCTGAGCAAGCACCAGGGGATGTCTGGACAGGGTCCAACTACCACTGACAGCTCCAGCCCTGGGGACAGCGCCGGAGGTTTCTTCTCAGTGCCTGACAATTTCCTGCTGCGGCGAGCAGCTGGAAACCGTGTGTCCCTCTGCAAGTCGGATATAAGCAGAGACAAGTTGGGCTCTTGGTTATCGACAACTCTTCTCTTTGTAGGACCTGATGCAAAGAAACAGAGAGACATTGCAATCCAGCAAAATAACTTTATTTCAACAGGGCAAGTACAGCCAAGTGGTGATTCCAGAGTTGCCTCGCAAGTGTCAGCTCCATGACGGGTCAGTAAATGTCCTGCTGATGACTCGAGGATCCAGGCTCTATGGTCACCCTTCACAATGATTTCTTAGGTTTAGATTTCAAGTGAAATTACATTCAGATTTGCTCCTGTCAGAGCATTGCTCACCAGTACATGGTTGGAAGTCACTGAGGAGTTAATTACACAGTTACCCGATTTGTATGAAAAGAAAGCAAGGCTGCAACCCACAAACCCCTCCCTCTCTCCAGTGCTGCTGCTCGGAGCCTTCCCAGCACCTTGCAGGGGGAGCTCCCCGGTGTTCTTTGGGCCTTCGCAGTAAAAACAGCGGCTAAAAACACAGCAGCAAAAATCCAGGCAGCTCTGAACTGCACATTTCCCCTCTGCCAGTCTGTGATCAATAACTGCTGCTCCTGGCACCTGTAGGAAGGAGCAGGGCCCAGGGCAGCTCCCCTCCCAGAGCTCCAAAGGGACTCGGGCACGGTGCAGGTTGTGCTCGGTGCTGAGTGCCCAGCCCTGGCTGGAAAAGGATGAACTCTGGCTTCATTCATCTGGGCATTGTTTTGGTTTGAAGTATTAAATAAATAAACAGGGCTGCTCTGCCGGTAGGATGGGCTGTGGCTCCCAGCTGGCAGCTTGGCCTCTCCGAGCTCTATCCCGGCTCTCCCGTGCTGCTCGCCTGGCCCTCCCCGCTGGGCAGGTTCCTGCGCTTCCTCAGCTGCATCTCTTCATCCTGCAGGAGAAAAGCAAGCACAAACAAACTTCAGCATCCTCTCTGAGCTGGATAAAACCTGTCCTCTTCACCTCCCTTCCCACCAGCCCAGCAAACAGAACTCCCATCACACTCCAGCTCCTCTCTCAAAACACTGACACCATCTGACACCCTCACATGGGCCCTTCCCAACCCATCCTCGTGCTCCCACTGAGAAACTGCTCATGACTATCACAACAGGCACCTTTTAAATCCTGCTGCAGTCAGAGCAGCGGGGATGGGACCTGTGTGAGCTGCGCTGCTCAGCTTGGGGTCACACCGCAGCACACCTGCTCTCACAGTGCACATTTACCTCAGGTGGGCTTGCAGATTCAAACCCCTGTGGCTGGAAGGGACCTCTGGAAGATAAATCCAATCTGCTCTAAGCAGGGCTGACTCAAGTGCTGGAGCTGGCTCTTCAAGGCATTGATTTGCTTTCCAAGTACCTACAAGGGTGGAGTTTCCCCTCTGCCTGCAGAGCCCAGAGTGGGTGCCAGCTGTGTGTACAGGGCAGTATTTCCACTGGCCCCAGGGAGGGTTTCCTTCAGCAAATTGTGCCTATCCCCTCCTGGCTTTCTGCTGGGCATGTTCTCCATAATCACTTTCCTTCTCCCTACCCACCCCTGGCAGATCCTTCAGCTCCTCCAGGATGAAGGAAGCAGCTCCCTCAGCCTCTCCAGCCCTAGCCCATCTCACGAACAAACCCACAGAGCTGCAGCACCAGGACTGACCTGTGGCCAGGTTTTTGCACCCGTGGCAGGGACTGACCTGAGGAGGGTGAGCATGTGCCATTTAGTGTCTGTGCTAACAAAAAGCAATTCTGCAGAGTCCTCCTCAGCCAGTCCCGCTCAGATGCTTCTCTCAGCATCTTTCCCAACACATCCACCTCACACTACTCAGCCAGGACTCGACAGTGACCAGCCACTGCTTGTTCCAGCACGGTTCATACCGAGTCCGAGTCTTCCTCAGCCTGGTTGCTTATGAAATCGAGATAATCATCCCTCTGGTTGTCCAGAACTTCTTCCTCGTACTCAGTCTGGTAGTCTGACTCATCTAAAGAGAGAAGACACAAAGCACAGAGTTCAACTGGCAGGCAGAGAAGCAGAGGAAACTGGGAGAGGAATGATTGCCACTGTCAGTGAGCACGGGCAGGACAGTGCCAGCAGCTCTCTGCAGCTCAGTGAACTGGGACTGCTCACACACAGATCTCAGCTCCCCAGCACATAAAAATAAACCATGTCCTCTCTGTCAGTTGGTGTCCTGGAGCCCTCCAGAATCCAAGCAACCACAGCACAGCAGCCCTGTCCGAGTGTCCAGGTCCTGGTGGGTGCTGGTTCCCAGCCCGAGGGACAAAGGCTCTGCTTTTGGGGGGATGCTCCCCGGGGAATGCCCTTCACAGCACTGCTGCTGTTTTCCAACCCTCAGCCCAACCAGACCTGCAGGATACCTTCAGGGGCCTTTGAGCTGCCAACCCAAACTCCCCTGGACACAGGCTCTGGAACAGGGATGCCAGGCTCGGGGTGAGCTCTGCCTGCTGTGGAGCTGATAACTGAGTGTCTCACAATCGCTGTGCCACAGGGGAAGGTGACATTTACATTCCCTTCCTCTCTGCAGAGGACAATCACTTTCTCCAGTAATCCAGCAGATTAACATAATTTAGGGAGTCTCAAGAGCTGTGAAGGCTCCAGTCCCAGTCTGCTCCTATGGGATGAGGACACATCAGTGTAGAGCCAAGGCCTCTCCCAGCATCTGCAGATCACCTGGAGGCAGCAGGAGCAGGGCCTCAAAAGGGCCTGGAGGAACAGGATAAGGGAAAATGGCCTTAAGGAAGGCAGGGACAGATGGGATATTGGGATCCAGGAATTGTTCCTGGGAGGGTGGGCAGGCCTTGGCCCAGGGTGCCCAGAGCAGCTGTGGCTGCCCCTGGATCCCTGGCAGGGCCCAAGGCCAGGCTGGACACTGGGGCTGGAGCAGCCTGGGACGGTGGGAGGGGTCCCTGCCATGGCAGGGGGGGCACTGGATGAACTTTAAGGTTTCTCCCAACTCAAACTGTTTTATGACTCCACCTGCAGCCAGGGCTGACTCCCCACAGCAACTCCGGGAATGTGCTGGCTGGGGGGCATCGATGGTCCCAGCTCACCCCCAGTGCACCAGCAGCCCCTGCAGAGCTGTCCCAGCCACATGTGACACCAGGGCACAACAACGGGCAGTGAGGCAGAGCCTGTGGCACGCAGCACCTTCCTCTGCTGGCACCCAGATCTTCAGGATGCAGCTTAAGGTGTGAAAATGACATTTTATCATTACCATTAAAATCACTTTTGTGTGACACCAGCTCTTCCAGCCCTGTCCCGAGTTAATTCCAGTGTGCTGTGAAGCAGCCCACCGGTGAAGAGAGGGGCTCCTGTTCAAAGCAGATCTTTGATTAAATATTTCTCCCGGGAGCCATCCATAGCATCTGCTCCATGCTGAAGACAACAGCACAGTCTGTTCCAGAGCCTTTTCTCCTAGCACATAACTACAACCAACTGCTAGAACATTTGAATTAAAGACATTTGGTCTTTTTTTATTTTCTTTTATTATTTTTCTTTTTTTTTTAATTTTAATGTGAATTAGAGAATGATTATTAGTTTTTACTAAAAACACTAACGATAATCTTCACTAAAATACACCAGAGAAACTGGAAACTCATCTGAACAGCAACAGACACCACAAACGAGTTTGGAGTTTATACCTGCGTAAAACCAGCTGCCATCAAGACCAAATTTCTTGATTTTCCCAGCACTATTCAGCATTTAACAGGTCTTTCTACACACACAGAACCAAGAGCCACCTTTCTCCACCCTTCACACAGCAGCTCTGGGTGCTGGAGGGGAAAAGGGAGGACAGGAGGTGGCCCTGCTGTCATCAAACATCAGCTTCCATCAAGGCTGAGGCTCACACTGGCTGTTCTGGGCACTACAAAACCTCCCAGAAGCACCAAGCAGGACTTGTTGCTCTGTTCAACTCACCACCACCCGAAGAGCACAGCCTGAAATCCAGCCAGGAGAGGAGACTCCACCAAGGAAAGGTCCCCAAGCCCGCCCTGAGCAGGGTGAGCACATTTCCCCACTCACAGATCTGCCCTGTGCTTCTGCAGCTGGTGGTGTTTCTTTGCTTTGTGCCTGATTCCTGCAGGGAGCCCCCAGCTGGAGACAGCTGTGCTGGGGCTGGAGGGGCTCCTGCAGGAGCACTGCCAGGCCTCAGGTGAACCAGGAACTGAAAGCTCAGCACAGCCTCAGCTGCATTAATGCTGCTTCAGAAAAGTTCTTTTTAAGCAGCGAAGATGCAGAGGTGGCCTGGTGACTGCTAATTGTGTCCCTTGAGAGGCTCTGGGATGTCTCCTGCTTCAGCTGAACGGCAAAACCCAGGCATTTGACACGACCACTAACATTTCCACAAATCCTTTTGTCCAAATGACCACTGCTACAAGTGCTTGATCTCCTGGCTCAGCCATCCCTCACAGGGAGGAGCCTGAGCAGGGATGTGACAGAGCCACCCCTGGAGAGCGGCCCCTGTGCTCCCCTGGCCACAGCCAGGACTCTGGGAATCCAACTCCCAGCTGGGCACAGGGATGATCCTGGCTGAGGGAATGTGTGGATGGAGAATGGGAACAGGGCCACCAACACTGCTGTGAAATGAGACACCCGTGCCCCAGCACTCTGGTACTCAGGGCCCCCTGCTCAGCTCTTCCTGAGGGACAGGCTCCCTTTAAAAAAAGTATTTTAATGGTTTTGGTCACTGCTTTCAGTGTGCTCAAGAGAGGAGAAGAAATTCCCCTGCCCTTTCCCCCCCCAAAGCCCACACAGCTCCTGCCCCATCCAGGCTTCTCACCCTTTGTGCTGACCCTTCCCCATCCATCAGAACTTGAGCCTTTCCCTTTGCTTTCCTTAGAACAAAATTATTGACAGAATTTCCTCAGCCAGGCTGAGACCTGCAGAGTGCTGTCAGAACAGGCAGAGCCTTCCTCAGTCTCTGTGATCCAAGACCTCCCTCAGGAAGGGATTTCCGGGTAGAACAAAGGTTACAGTGCAAGGTCACAGCCAGGCCACCAAGCAGCTCCCTGTCCCTTCCCCATCACAGGTCACAAGCCCCAGACCCCCTTCACCCCCCAGCAGAGCAGTGCCAGAGCTCACCCGCCTCGAGGAACCTCCTGACAGCCACGAGGCCACTGCAGGGAGGTGTCACCCTCCCCCTGAGCTCACCTACCGCAGACCTGCTCCCACAGCTCTTCAGCAAAAGTCTCATGCACAGAGGACAGCAAGGAACGTCACTGCTGTCACTGCCACCCAAACACGGGCAGGGTCCCTGCAGGCGCACGGAGCCACCCACGGCAGGAACACAAGGGATCCTTCACAGCACGGTGCCCACGTGCACGACTCTGCTGCCACCCCGTCCTCCCCTCCTCCAGACCCTACAGCCAAGGGATTTCAGCATCCTTGAGGAACACGTGGCCCCTGCCCATCCCATCCCTTTGCCAGCAGCCCCTGCACCGCCCCTCCTCAGCCCAGGTGCCACCCTCGCACCCCGGGCCCCGCTCAGCAGAAAGCAGGAGCCCAACGGGGAACATCAGGGACTACAGAAAGGAGGAGGATCTGTCCCAGTGCTCTGGTTAAATCTCAGCAAGGCTCAGTGCCTGAGCCTTAAATAACCACATACCATGAACTCTTCACTCTTATTCACAATGGCTGCTTCAACCACATTTGATTAATATTTTCTTCATAAGGCATATGATTGTAATTAGCATTTCAAATTACCACAGGGACATCTCTACAAACAGTCACAGATGGGAGCACTGCTAACTTTAGCTTTCCCTCTGCAGGAACGAGAATCAGGAGGAGGGGAAGAGACTGTTTAGAAAGAGCTCCAGCCCCAGAGACACACTCAGGGGTTTCAGGCCTACAAGGCTCCGATCCTTTTGGATCTGGGAGCTCCATAAACAGGGAACTGCTCTGCAGGGCAGGGCCATCACGGGGCACAGACACCCTTGTGTCACCATGCAGGACCTCCTCCTCAGTTCACTGTTGCTCCCACAGCAGGAGCACACAAAAAGCAGTGGAGCCAGTGAGTCACTCCGGATCCTACTCATGACAGCAGGGAACGCATCCTTGGGCAGGGCTTTAACTGAGCCTGTTTAACCCAGCCCAACTTGGGCTGAGGATGGAGCCAGCAGAAGGGCACGGACACCCTGAGGAGATGACAGCGGAGTGGCCACTGGTGTTATTTCCCTCATCTGGGAATCCCTGAGCTGGGATTATTCCCACCTGGGAGCACACCAGTGAGAGGCTGACAGCAGGTGCCTCCCATGGCAAGGACACCCCAAGTGATCCCTCTGTCCCAGAAAGGTGGCAGGAGGGGGACACAGGGGTGGCCCCCGTGGCCGGCACGGGGAGAGGAGAGCTGGCAGAGAGAGCAGGAGCTGTGCCTCGTCCCACCCTCCGCAGCCCCGCTCACCGTCTGCCACCGCAGCCTTGACGGGCTCGATGCGGGACACGATCTCAGCCAGGTCTGTGAAGGAGGTGCTGGGACAGGTCACGTTCTGCAACACAGGCAGGAGTTGAAGGTTTGTCAGCAAATATACACAGGAAATCCAAACAAGTGGAGACTGTATAAAAATGATATTGAACAGACAAAGCTCCAGACGCACAAATTCTCCACAGCTGCCCCCTCAAAAGCCATTACTCATCAGTGAGAAATCCTCAGAACAGCTCTCCTGAGGCAGGTCTGGTGGCAGAGATGGGATTCCCAACAGTGGGACATGCTCTTAATGGCTCTTATTCCACCCACACAACAAGAAGCCTTATTAAAAATTTAGCAAACTATAGAAAAGACCCCAGAGACAAGCACAGGAGAGGCTGGGCCAGGCATGGACAGAGCTCACTCCGTGTGCTCTGCTCTGTCATTGTCTCTTTATAAGAGGGACTGGCTGGGCCAAGTGCAGCCCCCAGGGAGCTTCTGCTTTCCCTTGGGAAAAGGTGACCAGCTGGGACAGCTGGAGTGATGCCACAGAGGCTGCAGGGACAGGTGGGCACTGGGGTGACCAGGACCCCCAAAAGCCCCAGGGCTGGAGGTGCTGCAGCGAGCAAGAGCCTGCAGAGACATCTCCCACTGCAATTCCTCTCTCCAGAATTGCTATTTTCACTCTGTCTCACCCAAGCAGTGGGCTGAGTGTTCTCTATTTTGAGAAGTTCTTGCTCCAGTCTCTCCTCTAAGAAAACCCAACTTTGTCACTTAAGAGCCTTCTAGGGCTTTCTGCAGCCCCACCTCCCCTCTTTGGGGCTGGGCAAAACATAACCAGGTGGACACATGAACACCTCTCATCTTTTTTTAGTAGTGAGTTTAATGAACACAGCAACAACCCCAACCCAGAGGAAAGGGATGAGGGAGAGCGGGCAGAGGGAACTGGGCTGCCAGGAATTGCTGTGACAGTTCTTCCCAAACACCCAGACCTGCCCATGTGCTCCCAGCCGGAGCAGCTTCCTAACACGGGGTTTTATGAACAATCCTTCGCTCTTCTGGCAAGAGCACTGGCCCCGTGAATCACACAGCCCCTGTGGGGTCACAGCAGCAGCCCATTGCTGTGCAGCAAAGTGCTCTCAGTTGACCTTTCATCTGCAGCTGATTTTGATGTAATTTAGAACAGCCACAGCACAGAGCAGATCCAGGACAAGCAACGGGGGCAGAGGAAAGCCTGGAGGGAATGAAAAGGTACCTGTATGAAATGGAACAGCAGTAGCTCAGGACACACACCTTAAAATATAAAGAAGTTGGGAAGCTCATTGTGACTGTTAAGGAACTGCTGGAAAGGATGAGTCAGCCCAGGCTCACTTTGAACATCCAACCTGAATGTTCCCAGTGCAGCATTTGCAGAAAGCTCTTACCCAAGACAGGGAAGAAAAGCTCCTTGACAGCTCTGGTCCGTGCCACACAAGTCAGTGAGAGACACGTGCACCTCTGGCCACCACATGGACACAGCCAGGGCCGAGGCCATCCCTGGACTCCAAAATCCACAAGGACACAGTGGCTGCACAGTGGCTGCACAGAGCACTCGGGCAGTGCCAGGCTGCCCCTGGGAGTGGGGAGCAGGCAGGGACAGGCTCTGCATGAACACCTGAACAAAATCCTGCAGGGCCCAGCACCAAAGGGTGCCCCAGGAAAACCATCAGCAGCTCCTGTGGTGAGGATGGATGGGAAGAAAGAGTGACTGGACCCTCAGAAGGGACTGTCCCCCAGCTGACCCCCAGGGCAGCCTGTCTGGGGAGGCAGCTGCACCCAAAGCCTCAGCAGCAGGACTGGAAAAACACTTGTGGGAAATCGTCCCACTCTTGCTTGGTGCTTCACAAACAGGAGTTTAATATTAAAGTGCTTCCTCTCACTACTTTTAAGGACAAAATCACCCTCCCATCAGACAACAAAAAGCAAAGAATTGTCTCAGATCCACCTGAAACCTACGCCCAAACCTCTCTGATTTTTTTTCCCCCCAAGGAGGAAAGCTTTCTCTTTAGCACAATCTTTATGAAATCAATTAGAGGAGAAAGGCAGTTGCTATTGTAGTCTGCTGGATTATATTTAGCATTGACTGTGAATAACACCTCAGACAAATAATAAGAATAACACCTTAGACAAAACTTCCCCGAGTAGATCCAAATAATGGTGCTGCAGCATTCCATACTGGGGAAGAGTAAGGGCTGCTCAAAGTAAAGTTTATATAAGGTTCCTGTTGTTTGTGTCTTCAGTATTTGCATTTTGGAGACAAGATAAACAGGGACGAAATGATCAAAGCAAAGGAGAAGCATCTAAATGATTAAATATCTGGATTTTAAAATAAAATTGCAACGCTCACGACATGGAAACGAGACCATAAGAAATGGCACTCAGCTCTCAGATGTTGAGCACTCCAGAAATAGATGAAGAACTGAAACATATAAAGCATCAAAACCTTTGCTAATGAAAGGCAAGTTAAAAATATCAGCTGCTCTGCCTGGAAGATAACACAGCTAAAGGACTTAAGTGACTCTAATGGACTAAGAAAAGCAAGAAAAATACCCCAGTGGGAGCTGCAACAGTTGTAACTTCATAGAAATAAATTTCCTGCAACTGAAGTCTGATGCAAAAATCCTGGGTTTCAGTGGGATGAGCAGATGGCCCTGCAGGTCCTTGGGAGCACCAGGGATGCTCAGAGCCTGTGGCTCCTGCCCCACAACCTGCCAGGGCTGGTGAGTCACTCTCCCAACCCCGTTATTTCCACACTGTGGCACCTCAGCAACCAGCACTTGGTGCCTCATTATCAAGTGAGTGCAGGGCCAGGCTGTGTCTGCAATGAGGAGGTGACAGATTTGTCTCCAGGGCACTGAAGTGCCACAGAACCCAGGGTAGGTGTGATAAATGTCCATCATGCTGCTGTGATAGCATGATTTAAGTGAAATATTCCCTTCCATTACTGTATTCCGTAAAAAGGGCAGTTTTAAAAGCAGTCTTCTTTAAAAGAAGTGTCTATTACAGCAGTGGAAATGTTTGAGGCTTTTTACTGGCTGTGATAAAAGCAAGGCTGAAGTAGGACACAACCAATCCTGAGACACACAATTTTCCCTGCCTTGACTTCTCATTTTGACTTTTGATACAAAATCTGAACCCCAACCCCTCATGTCTGATCAGGAGGGGCCAGAGGTGGATTGAGGACCCATCTTCTGCAGTCACACTGAAGCACCTCCTCATCCAGGGGTGCTCCCAGGGAGAAAACCCAGGCTGAGGAGGAGTCTGGGGGATCCTCAGGCTCATGGAGCTGGTTTCCTCCACTGCTCAGTCCCTTGTGCTCCTTCCAGAGCCACTCTGGCCCTGCCAGGCAGCGTGGGCAGATCCATCTGATGCTGGGAAGTCCCCCTGGAGCTGAGGGTGACATTCACCTCCTCCCAACAGAGCCATTTCCACTCCTCAGTGAGTCACAGCCTCTGCTGACACTGAGGACACCTGGCTCAGATGTGGAATCATCCACCCCTCATGCCTAGGCCGGTGTCCATCCTGCCATCCATCCTCCCCCCTATCTCGGAGCCAAAGTGCTCTGCCACCACCCCTGGAGAGCTGCAAATCCTCAGTGTCATCCCTCACCTCACTTGACTTCCCTCTGTGAGGCTCATGACAGTTATGATTCATTCTGGCCATCCCTTAAAAAATTACTGCTCATTTCCCTCTCTCTAAAAGATGATAAAAAAGAATTACTGGGTAAAACATGAAGCCTTTGTACTACTTGGGTTTCAAATCAGAGGGATCCAAAGGAGAAGAAGGACAGTAAGCCCTTGTATAATAATATATTATCCAAAATCCTCAAAAGGTGGTAAGAATTTCTTAAAACCAACTGGAAATTCCCTGCCAAGAAATCCAGAGCACTGAGCTGTGAACCCACCTCAGGGCAGTCACTGTTCCCTGTCCCAGCCCTGTCCAGCAGCACAGAGCATTTCCCTGAGCACTTACATCAGTTTTGGATTTGCAGGTCTCTTGCCTGTCCTTCAGCATCTTGTCAAGGACTCCACTTCTGCACCACACATTGAATACAGTTTTCCCATGCTGGTATCCCACTTCCTGGAAAAAAGAAATCAGGAGGAAAAAAAAGTAATTACTAACTGCCTTTAGCATGGAAACAACGGGGAAAAACAGACCCATGGCTTAAAATTTTACTCTTTTGCTCAGAACACAGTAGAAGTGATGTTGAAAAAGCCAATGGGAAGGACAGAGCAACAGGTCTGGAGAGCCCTGGATCCCGTCCCCAGCCCTGGTTCTGGCAGCACTACACCCCTGCTGCTGGCTCTCCTCCAGCTTTTGGATGGGGGTTCAGAGCATGGGAGACACTGGGGCTGGAATTCACTTCTGTCCATCTATCCCAGCCCAGAGTGGGGTGATTAGGGAGAAAAAGGAGCTGACAGCTCTGCCACCAGCAGGGTCAGCTGACCCAAAATAACCATGAGAAGCTGAGCTTCAGGATGTGACCCACAGCCACCACTGCTCTGGGCTTGTACATGAGAGGGGTTTGACACCAAGAGATTTCAGCTCCTTGGAAAATGCTGCTGGCCCATTTCTACTTCCTGCAAAATCCAGGCACACAGCTGAAACGAACCCCCCACTACCTCCCAGCCCCTAAGGATAAAGGAATGCCTGGATTGTCCTTCCCTTTGAGGTCAGCACAGTTTAAAGCTTCCTTGTGGACAGAAGTTACTGAGCTGTGCTGCAGGGAATGAGGAGCCAGGGGTGCTGCCCCTCCATCCCTGCAGTGCCTCATGCCAAGAACCTGACATTTTTGAGGAACTGCCCTTCTCTCAGGTTTTATTGCACTGACAAAATTTGCCTGGTGCCTTTACATCTCTTTAACAGCAGCACATTAAAACAAAGCAGGGATGTGGCAGCTCATGATCTGTTCCTGTGATGAACTACCACACCTGTCTGTCAAGGTTTTCAAATCAGCCAGGGCTCTCCAGCTGGCAAAGAACGAAGAATTATTTATCAGCAAAAGTCCTAGATCCTGGGCAGACAGCAGTGTTTGCCCACGAGCCAAGAGGCACTAAATATCCCAGAGAAAATATTTACACTGGGGAAATCAGCTGTGGTTTGGAATAGCTGCTGTGTGTCCTAAGGAGTCTCTCAGATGAGAATCTGCAGGGCTGAACTGTGTTCCTGGGGTTGGCCAGTGTTTGTTAAGCCAGGACCAGAGGGATCAGCCTGCAGGCTAAGGAGCACCACAGCTTCTCACTGACGTGTAATGGAGATTGACTTCAAGGAGCCGTGGTTTTCCAGCCTGGGAGAGGAGCAACGATCTGCAGGAATATCTGGACATGGAAGATGCCTGCATGGCTAAAGCAGGCAAAGAGTGGAGGAGACAGTAAAATCACTTTCTTGACAGGAGACACTGAGCCACAATCGCTTTTGCCTGGGCAGGGACACTTCTGCTGTGAACACTGGATTATTGTCACCAGAACAATTCCCTGCACACCTGGAGCCAGCTCTGCCCATGGTGGGTTCTGACACAAACAAACACAACCCCATGCCAGTGAGGTGTGACCTGGCAGCACCACTTCTCCAGTCCCCTGACACTTCATTTCCTGATCCTATGGGGGATGCAGAGGAATGGTGGATGATGTTTTATTCATATAAGTGTTGAAATGTTAACAGAACCAGGTATTTTCATTTTCCCTCAATTTTCAGGATTCAAGGCCTCCCTGACAGATTTCTGCAAACCTTTCATGCTACAACAAGCTCCAGAAGGAGGGGAAAGTGAGGAGAAACCCCAGCCCACACCAATGCCAAACCCCAACTGCCCAGAGCAGCTCAGACACCCACGAGCTGTCACCGAGCAGCAACTGCCACGAAACAGAGCGAAGCAACCGACCCTTTCCCAGATCATTATATAATCAAGATTGCTAACTCAATTCCTCCTGCTAATCCAATCTCCCGGCCGGGATATCATTCCAGAGCATTATTGAGTGTCAATTATTCACTCTGTGCCAGCCGACTCCTCTCTCTGCAGCGGCTCCAGCAGCAATTAATAGCAGCGAGGAGCAGGGAGGAGCAGGGAGGGGCAGGGAGGAGCAGGGAGGAGCAGGGACTCACGCAGATCTCGTCGAACTTGCCGAAATCCAGGGTGCCGTAGCGGTCGATGGGGGGCCGGATGTACTCGCAGTAGTCGCTGTTCTTCACCATCTCCAGCTGCCGCACGCAGCACACGTAGGCCAGGCGTGTCTGGATCTCGGCCATGTTCAGCACCTGCCCGGCACAGCAGGCACACGTTCAGCTCCCCAGAGTGGCTGCCAGAACGTGCTCCGGGTGCTCACGGTGGGGCAGAAGTGAGCTGGCACCGGGAACCTGGCACTGCCCTCACAGCTGCGTCCCCGTGTGGGCAGGCAGGGATGAGAGCCCACGGCGGGCACCAGGAAGGGAACTGCCTTCCAACAGTCCTGAACCAAGACTTTCATCCCAGGATATAGTGGAATACGTAACTTAAAGATCTGTGCTGAGGTGAGGGGCACAGGGATCCTTCCAGGCAAAAATCAGGGATGCCCCCTCCCTGCAAGTGCTCAAGGCCAGGTTGGACAGGGCTTGGAGCCTTGGGGGGGAACTGAACGAGCTTGAAGGTCCATTCCAACCCAAGCCAGTCTGTAATTCCATGATTCTCTGTCTGTCCAGTGCCAGGGCAGAGATTTTGCAGAATGGCTGAGGTGGACAGGGACCTCTTGACATCATCCAGTCCACCCCTCCTGCCCAGGCAGGGTCAGCTGGGGCAGCTTGTCCAAGACCATGTCCAGCTGAGTTTTGACCACCTCCAAAGATGGAAACTCTACCAGCCCTCTGTTTGGCCAGTGTTTCACCACTACCAGTAAAAAAAGGCGTTTTGTGGTGTTCAGAAGGAATCCCTTGTTTCCTTGGGTGCCTGTTGTCATTCAGGCACTTGGAATATTTCACTGGGTACTACTGAGACCAATTCCAACTGGGGAATGCAATTGGGAAGAAAGAATTATAATCAATGTTCACTTGGGGGACAGCTGCAGAGCCAGGTAATAATAATAATAATAATAATAATAATAATAATAATAATAATAATAATAATAATAATAATCTGCAGACCCATATTTAATCAGTAGTACTTAATTACTGCCAAGTGATAAAATCTCCCTAAATCAGCAGTTTAGAGACATATACAACAGAAAATGAACTGGACAGATTTACTGCTTTTATGGGTAAAATTAATAAATTCTGACTTTATCAGAACATATGCAGTTCAAAGAAAAGGTTTATTTTGCTCTAAGAATTCTGCCAGGCCCTTCCCTCATCACTGTCTTCCCTGTGTTGTGAGGGCACTGCCCAGTTCACTCAACAAGAACTCAAATCCAGCAAAACAACAAACCTGGCACAGGCTTGCTCCCTGAGCAACAGAGGGAATCTTCCCACTTCCCCCCCGCTCTGGAGAACCAGGTGCCATCCCAGCCTAGCCCCAGTACCTTGACTTTCTCAGCCAGGGGGTTCCACCTCTTCCAGAGCAGCCACCAGCCCGACAGGCAGTCGCCGTAGTTGGTGAGGTCGGTCTCGTCGCGGCTGCCCACGTCGATGGCGATGACCACCTTGGCCCCCATGGACCTGGCCACGTCAGCTGGGGGACAGCAGGAGTCACCTCTGGCCTCCCCAGTGCTGCTCCCAGCTGCACACGCAGCTCAGAGGCCTCATCTACCATGAGCGAGCAGCTGGGCAGAAGTGCCCATCAGTGGCCACCCCTGCAGGGGGATGTGGCACTCGGGGACACTCGGGGTTAGTGCTGGGGAATGGCTGGACTCAGTCTTAGAGGGATCTTCAGCCTCAACAATTCTGTGATTCCGTATGAACTCTGCAGCCGCCCTGCCCACACCATTCCCACTCGGGAAGGTTCCATGGGGAGGGAGAGATCCCAAATCCTGCACCAAGCAAGCCCTGAGTGACCCCAGGGGGAGTCCCCAGTGCTGCTGGAGGACATCACTGACAGGGGATGTTTTACCCCAGATCACTGGGATGACCTGACTCTCCCTGGGGTCACCAGAAGCTCTGTGAGGCAGCGGGGGACAGGGGACACAGCACCAGGGCAGTGACACCACGTTGGGTATAATGGAATAGAACACATCAAACCCACATTGATTCTAAAAAAAGACCTGGGGGACCTGCAGAGAGAACAAGCGGCAGTGCCTTAGAGAGAGGAGGCAGCAATGCCAGTGCTGCAGGCAGAAGGTGACAATGGGAGGACAGGAGAGGCTGGATGGCAGCCTGAGAACAGTCCTCCATCCAAGAGAAAGATTCACATCTGAAAGTGGGAGAGAAATGAGGCAACACTTCCTACTTCAAGGTCAGTAAGAGGACGAGCTGCAGTCTTTGGATATGGGTGAGGATTCAGGGAGTGCCAAGGGAGGGAAGAGAAGGACATGAACCTCACAGAACGAATTTATATTTCTTTCACACCCCCAGAGTCCAAGATAGTTGCAGTTTCCAGAATAGTTTTGCGTAGGAAAACCACAACTCTGAAGAGCCAATTTAGAGGCTTAATTTAGACACTTCTTTAAATCAGATCTGTTCTGTAACTTGGATTTATGTTCCTGGGCTCGTTCAGTCTATTGTGTTTCCCAGCCAGTGTCACCTGTGTCTGCTCTCTGCCCTCTCCAGCTGTGGAGATGCAAGAGGTGCTTTGCCTCACTGCTCCTTATGAGCACAGAGGATGCTTTTCACTTTTCTGTGGATTTGGGGGATTTTGTGCTAAATTTTCCATTTCTGGGTTTTAGTTAAACACAGCCCTGATGGAAAAATAAAGTCAGACTGTGACAGGAAGATACAAACGACTTGGCTTGCTCAGGTGGGGGAGTCTCTGCCTGAGGTTCCTCCCTCTTTACCTGAGCACAGCCACAAACTGCAGTGACCCTGCAGGGCTCTGCTGCCTCAGCCCCCCTGACTGCAGTGAAACCTGACACAAACCCCATCCCAAACATGGCCAATTCACACCCCTGGACACTGCTGGGGGGGTTCAGGCCTCATCCCACACCCCACATCCCTCCTTCCATGGCCCCATGATTCCCCCACTGCCACACGCTCCAGGTGACCCCAGCCTGAGCAGCAAATGCTGGTGCTTTCTCAGAATTATTTCTTAATTAACTGATTGAAGAGAAACTCTAAGGTAGATTGCATGCCTGTGATTTGATTCCTCCTCTCTCCTTTCAGCAAGCACTAAAATAATTCAGACTTAGCTGGGAGTTACATGTTCAGAATTTGGCTATCAGGAAATACTTTCTCAAAAATTGTGTTAATAAAGCCAAAATAAACCCAGGAAACTGAGAACAAGGACTCCAGGTAACCAGTGTGAATTTAAAGGTGTCTGTGAGATTTCTCTGTGTTCTAGGGATAAAAACAAGAGGCCCAAGGCCTGCAGGCTGTTTGATGGGCATTTGTGGGAATTCCTCCCCCACGAGCTGTGCTCCTACCTGGCAGGTTGTTGATGTATCCCCCATCCATGAGGAGATGGCCGTCCTTGGGGTCACACAGGGGAGGCATGTACCCCGAGAGGGACATGCTGGCACGGACGTACCTCCACAGGGAGCCTGCGGAGAGGGCACAGCATTCATCACCCACCATTAATCACTGCCACGCAGGGGGGAGGCTGCTGCTCTCACTGAGATAATCAAGAGATAGAGGCTTTCCTCAGAATGCTGTGAGGAAGTTATTAAAGCAGTTTATTATATTCTCTATCATGGTACTGGCTATGATAACACAAAGGCTATGCAGACATCAGGCAAAAGCCCAGAACCCAGGATTTTCAGCCCATTTCTCATATTTACTGCCTTCTGTGAGATCTGTTCCTACTGCAGGGAGCACCAGGGCTTTGTAGAGCTGGGGCTGAGGAGGGAAGGAAAAGGCTCTTCCTGAGGACAGAGGGATTGACAGAACAAGTACAGCTGAAGCCACCGTGTGAGATGCAGAAACCCCTGACTTTTAGCAGGACCTGAACCTGAAAAACACAAGCTGTAGGACTTCCCCAAAATTCTACTTTCCCTCCTCTGCAACAAGTAAAGGTTTTCTCTTGTGAAGCTACTGCAAATGCCTGGTGGGGATCATTATCTTCTCTTGGGCCATTTCTCTTGGTGCTGTAAGGAACAGTTACAACCCTTTAAGCTGTTAGAAACAAAGTCTAGTCAAGTAGAAATTGATTTGCCGTGTTTCCTATAAAACATTCTGCTTTAAGGCTCTTATAGACTGATTTTTCTCTTAACATTTGCATCAACCAAATTGGGAAGACACTGCATCTCCACAGGCCAAGAGGCTTGTCTGAGAAGTGAATCTTTTAAATATCAGGAATAAGTGAGCCTTGCAGTGTTAACTCAGTGCTCAGTAATTAATTGCTTGGCGATTCCTGCAGCAACTCTTCCCAGCAAATTCCCCGGGAATTGATTGGGATTTTTGTGTTTTCTTTTTAAAACAGTTAACAGCTCTGTTTCTAATTACAACTCCAGCACCCCTGCTGTTAGCACAGGTTAATACTGGCACATTGGTGGGTTATTATTAATAGTTTCAGTGGAACTTCCACCCAAGGAAACTGCTGACGTGTGTTACACCTCACAGACCAAACCGAGATGGGAAACGGCAGCAGCTGGGAACTTAATTTATATCCACTCAGTGGAGACAACTGTAACCGTTCTCCAGCTGATTCCTATCCTTACATTAGACTTCCACGGGGACAAGCAGCTGGCTGGAGTGTTTCCTGACCTCAACTGGCTTAACTTGCTGTGGAATGGGAATACAAAACCTCTGAGAAGGGTTAATCCTTTTTCTGCTTGTTTTAGCTGTCCTGATAAAAGCCCAGAGTCCTTCAGCATCTCCATAACCTCCCTGGAACGGCAGGAATGGACGGTGTGACCTGTGCCAGCTCCAAGGACAAACATCAGAGCCGGGGCAGCAAAGGCTGCAGCTCTCCCAGGAATATCTGGGGCACCCGAAGGCCTCCCCTGCAGGCTGAGTCACTGCCCTGTTACCCCAGGCTGACAAAAGGCAAAGGCAGGGACACATCCCAGGCACCTCAGATCCTCCTCCCCTCGTCACTCAGTGAGAAACAGAAATTATTGACCCCAAACGAGAAGCCAACTCAGCTCCTGCTTCAGGCAGAATCTGCTCTGGGGGAAGACAGCTTCATTTAGGGGAATTTGAATTGTCAAAGGTTTCAGCTGCTTTAAGTCTGATTTATGGCTAAAATACCTGTGCTTCACTTTAAGGATGCTGAAAGGTGCCAATGGACCCATTTGCTCCTCAAACAGTGACTGCAGCATCTCATTTAATTCCTTCCCAGCAGCCCTGTTCCCCCTGTCATCTGTTTACAACCAGAATTTGGTGCTCAGCAAGGAACAAAGAAGGCAGAAACTAAAGGAATGATAAATTTCAAAGGTGAGACAAATTCCAGGAATAAAGGGTGATCCTGAAGTCTGCCATGAAGACTTAAGGGCTGGAGAAGCCCTGTCCACACTCACCATCCCTGTGCACCCTCATGGCCGAGGCAGTGATGTCGGTGGTGATGGTGAAGTAAGGAATCCACAGATCCTGCAACAGAGGAGCCCCAGTTTTACTAAATCTGTGACCTCGCACTTGACCACACCCTGACACAGCAGAGCAACAACTCTGGACCTTCCCAGAGAGAGCTACAGACACACACCTGCATGGATGGTAGAAAAACCCTCAGTCCTGCGTTCCTAAATTTGTCTCTCATGCAAACAATTTGCTCAGAACCAAGGCAGACAAAAATCATCATTTCCTTCTTGCAGTAGCAAGAACCCCTTGTTCCTGCAGAGTGCAAAGGCAGCACAGAGAGCTCCTCACACAAACCAGAATCACTTTCTGCAGGGTGTCTTTATTTTAATTGCAGGGGCGGGAGTCTGATGCTCACTCCGATCCCAAGGGATCCCGAGGCTGTTTAGTGCTGGAGCACAAGAAGAACGTGATCCATGACCTCCTGACTGACCACTGGTCAATTTGTACCCCCGGTGATGGAGCCAGGGGTCATCACTTCAGCAGGAAATGCAGACCCGGCATTTTCTGCAATCCAAGGGGACAACGCCAACCTCTGGAGCACTGGCTGCAGGAACAAAGGACCCTGCAAGGTAGATCTCCAAGGAAATTCTAGAGGTTGCCTGAGATCCTGCAGGGTAGCACAACAGTGGGGAGTGTGGAACAGGAGGGTGAGACACAAAAAAGGATAAGAGGCTAAGCCAAGAGCTTTGAGAGTTTATTCCATGGGACCAGACCAAAGCACCCAGCCCTGCTCCTGGCAGGGGAAGTTCTCCCTCTGGGTTCAGCTGTGTCTCACCTCCCACCAGCTGGCAAAAGCAAAGGGGAAGGTCACCTCACCAGAGCTCTGCTGGAGAGAGGAGAGTTTTGGAAAGTTTCCATGGTGCCTGGTGAAACGGTAGCTGCCAAGGGGAAGCAGGAGGACTTGTCTGAGTAAACTGAGCTTGTGCCCAGGGAACAGCTGATGCTCCTCTGTCAATCAGAAAACTCCAATCAAGGCTGAAGAGGAAAACCTGCTCTCCCAGGCAGCCTTTGTTTGGACATCGTGTCTGGGCCTTCTCCAGCACAGCTTCAATGGGCCTTAAACCAAGCACAGGTTTGGACTCCAGGATCACTGGAGCTGGAAGCCCTCCTTCACTGCAACTCCTGGTGTGAATTCTGTGCTGTTCAACCTGAAGTTCTGCACTGCCAAGAAGCAGGGGTTTTTCTGGTGAGTTTAATCTCTTCAGCAGCTCTGTAAAGCTGGGGGGACTGGGGAGAGCTCACAGGCACTGCACCAGTACCACAACCCCAGCATAAGTGCCAGAGAAAAGTGGATGAATAAACTGTGATTACAAGAGAATTAGGGTGCCTCTCCCTGCTGAAGATATTCTGGGGATTGCAGTTCTCAGTGCATCAACCATATATTAAGCAAAAATAGGGGAATGGGAAAAGAAGCCTCTCTGACACCTCCTTTCATGTTCCTGCAAACACCTGCACAAAGCAAACTAACCCAAGCCCTCCCACGCAGCAATAGAATCTCACTGCTCAGGGACTGTTCTACTGATTTCAGAACAGAGCATCATCCAAGTCTGAAACAGGACTTAATAAAAGTCCTGTCTGTTTCCTCACACCTGAACCCTCCCCCCAGCTGAGATGATTTACAAGGGCATTTTGGCATGGGGATAAGAATTCTGGCACGGAGAATAAAAATTCCAGAGGCTGATGTTCTCACAGAAGGATGGGTAATTTGAGAGGAAAACAGCTACTCCTTGAGAAATTTCCTTCAAGCACCCTGGCCTGGGTTTGTGTGTCCAAGTGCTCCATGCTGGGTGTGCTCCCTGAGGGTCTCACATGGATGATCCCATCTTGGGAAGTGCCTGGAAGCAGTGAGAGGCTTTTTGTCACCAAGGCCCCCACACGAGCAGCGCTGCTGAGAATCAGGAGACACCCACGTTGCAAGGGTTTGCAGAGAGCAAATTCCAGAGAAAATGGAAACCTCCCTTTCAGTGTCAGAAATAACAGCTCAACGTAAGCACTCCTGCTCTCCTGCCTCCCGTGTGGGAGAGGGGTGAGGACTCGTGTGGGAAACATTGGGGTGTAACCTCAGTGCCACAGCAGCAAAAAGGAGGATCTGGCCCAAGCTTCTGAATTTTAACTTTTCTAGAGCCATGAGGGCCAACCCTTGGGTAGGAAGTTCCCAGGTTTTCCTGGGATCACTGCAGATCCTCCCAGGAAGGAGCAGTTGTGGCCAAGCACAACTCAAACACAACCTCTGCTTGTAGAGCTGCAATTAATTTTATCAATAGGAATTTCCAGGTAGAAATCATTGCTACCCGGCCAAACCCACCCCAGCTAGGGAGAAAAGATGGATGTTTGCAGTGTGGATGCTTTAAATGCTTTGAGAAAATACTTTTTCAAGGTTCCTGGCTCCACTGCTGTTAGTTTCTTAGTCTCCCTTTACCCTAGGGCAGCTCCCAGTTCCAGGACTGAGAGTGGGAATTCCACTGAGAGTGGGAATTGCAATGAAGGAGTAACTGCCTCTCTCCTGGCTGACTACACAACATTTTTTCCTTATTTATCTGAGGGAATTCTTCCCATATGAGGAAACTGTGGGTAGGGACTGAGGGGCTGTGATGGTCAGCGCACGTGCACAGAGATGATGCTGCTGGATGCCTCAGGACTGGATTTCTCTTGCACAAAACCTCCCTGTGGCTGCAAGGGAAGACCAGAATATGCAACTACAGCTGTTGAAATTCCTAAGGAAGGAATCTGCTCCATCTTAAAAAAGGAAGTACAATGAACTGACTGCTGGAATCTAAGGCAGGGATAGACAGAAACAACCTCAAGCTGCACCTGGGGAGGTTTAGGTTGGATATCAGGAAAAATTTCTTCATGGAAAGGGTGGTGAGGCATTGGAACAGCTGTCCAGGGAAGTGGTGGGGTCACCATCCCTGGAAGTGCTAAAAAGCCATGTGGATGTGGCTCCTGGGGACAGGGTCAGTGGTGGCCTTGTGTCAGTGCTGGGGGAATTGCTGGACTCAGGGATCTGAGGCCTTTTCCAACCTTGATGATTCCAGGAGTCTCTAAACCTCCTTGTCTCCAGCACCATCCCCTGTGCCTAGCAAACTGTTATTTTAAGGCACATGATGATTAATCACTTACTTTCATACTTGCATTGAGGTAGGGAATGTTTTGGATTATTTTTACCAAATATATTTAAAGTATATACAGTGTTAATTTGCTACATGATCTTTCATCACAAGGATGCAAACACAAGAATAATTTGGTTAAAATTGCAAATCAGGTGAAATTCCAAGGCTACCCAAACACTCTCTGAGCTGGGTAATGTAGGAAGACAAACACTGATAATGTGCTTTACAATCTGCTGCTGCTGAGGAATGGGGGAGAGGTGGATTCCAAAGGTGGCTCTTGGCTCAGGTGGAGCACACAACACCCAGCAACTGCAAAAAGGTCACCAAGTGCAAACCAGGACACAAAGGACTCAGCCATTACTGCAGTTTTCAGTAGGCTGCTCAGAAAAACTCACTCCAGCTTCAAAACTAAAATTCAAAAAAGCCAAACCCATCGCAACCCAATTCAAGCCCTTCTCTGGTGTGCCCTGAAGGTCTCTGAGACCTGATTTGCAAAAAAATAATGATGAAGCAGTCTCAGCTGTTCTTCTTCAGTGTCACAATTTTCACTTCTTCTCTCAGACAATGAGATCCCTTTGTCAAATTGAAGTAGCTACAAATCATCTACAGTTTGTGTTTTCTAAATCCACCAAAAAGAACAGGCTCCTTCCCACAGTCATGGACCACCACATTCACAGTTTCACCCCATTTCCAATCACCCAACAGCTCCAGATTTCCATATTAGCATGGAAAAAAGCTGTTTCTGCTCCAACAGAACAAAGGGACACCATTCCCTGTACGTAAGGAATAAACAACCTACCTCTATCTGCTTATCTTTGAAGATGTTGTTGATGCTGTTGTTAAAAGCTGCTCCAGAAAACATGGAAGTTATTGGGTATGTCAAGTCTAGAATAGTCTTAAACACCGAGTTCATAACCTAAAAAAAAAAAAAAAAAAAAAAAAGTAATTTCACAGGTAAATACAGGCCCAAATCCATAGGAATCTTATTATACTATTCATAGGAGCACTAAGGCTGCAATTCCAGAGCCATCACATTCCAGAGCTTAGAGCCCACATGCTGAAAGCATCACAAGAGCAGAAAGTGTTGAGGGGACAAAACTACAACTACAAAATCCACAACACTGTCCTTGCGTGGTAAAGTTCCATTCAGTAAACCCCAAAGCAGAAGCAAGCCCTGCAACAAAGCTCTGCAAGAAGGAGCATTGCTTCCCCGGTGCCCCAAACCAGCCCCACAGCATGTCCAGCCTTTGACAAGGCCATGGATGGTGCAGCTCCAGCCTTGGTGGGTTTTTTATTGAAAAAAGATGTTCTGAGTTGTCTTCCTCTTCACTATCCTTCCCACAGCACCTGTGTGGTTCAGTGGTGTGGGAAGGAAACCATAAATCCATGGCAGAGGAATTGCTTCATCCACCTCTTCTCATTTGGGGGTCACACCTGATTTTTCTCCCAGACTTCTCTACCTCAGTGGAAGCACTTAGAAAATCATGGCTGGGATTCTCTGGGACTCCAACAAGGTTCAGTCAAGCACGTTATAGAGCTTTAAGCACTTTCTATGGAGCAGAGTCCATTACTTGTCATTCCCAAAGTCAGTTCCTGGGATGTGCTGTGGACTCAGCATTTAACTGCTACAAACTCTCAGCACCAGCAAGGGAAACCAAACTACATCAGGTTTCATAAAGGACTACAGCTCCCTGCATAGCAACCCTTCTAACACACAGCCCCTGGAATTAAGCTTTCATAGATTCCTTTTTTCTCCATTTCAACAGCATTATTACACCTATGTACTGACCTACAAGAAAAATTGATGAAAATCCCTAAACTTTATGGCATTACGACCATAGTATTTGTCCGTAACCAGGCTATTGCTGTCAAATCCTAATAAATCTTCACAAAATTCAAAGTTTAATATATTACACCATAGTCAAAATGTAAAAGAAGACCACAAAACCCAATTAATTATTTTCAAATTAAATAGGGTTTTCTCTGGATGAAATATTTCCATGAGATGAAATATTTTCTCTCTGTACATGTTCTCTGTAATTTAACAAACAACTTCTCAGAGATCAGGGCATCCTTCCCAGGCAGCCACATGGAACAGCCTCCAACCTGCCAGCTGTTAAAGCAGCTGTGAGCAGCATCTGGCCTTGGCTTTACTCTGGCAGTGATTTAAAGAGCAGCAGGATCAGCCTACATTGTGGTGTCCAGCTGCTTTCAAATTTCTGTCAGGGATCTGCCCAGAGAACAC
Organism: Regulus satrapa; assembly: GCA_013396955.1. Classification (NCBI taxonomy): domain Eukaryota; kingdom Metazoa; phylum Chordata; class Aves; order Passeriformes; family Regulidae; genus Regulus; species Regulus satrapa. The sequence continues at coordinate 47,276 of VWZN01016278.1, read as the reverse complement.
GAGTGCAAGGATAAAAAAAGATCATTAAGAACAAGAATGGGAAGAGGAAATGTGGGAGAATGTAAAAGGCTGAGCACAAACCCAATGATGAAGCGTCAGCTTCATTCACATCTTCCCTCTGGGTTTGATGTGGTGAGGACACTGTGCCAACCTAACTATAGACTGCTACCCACAGCTTCAGAGGGAGATGGAATTAGTGCTGCACCTAAAATAGGGATCAGGTCTCTTCAGAATGATTAAATCAGGGGAAGAGGCATCTACAAAGAGCCCTTTATTTAATACTGGAGAAAAATCTCTCCCACTCAGCACCAGCCATCGGGCTTCCCTTGTAGCAAATGATACTTATAATGCTGAGCCTCCACATTTCTCCTGATCCCGACAGTGATCCTGCCCATGGACAAAATACTTCTAATTAACAGTTCTTCTTTAATATTCTCATTTCTCAGAGCTGGAAGTTGCTCTTTAGCTGAAGATGATGGCCAACAGCCTCCCTCAGCCTTCCAGGAATAGCTGCACCCACCTCCTGTTGCCCAGATAAATTCAGTTAAAGATCACCCTCAGGAGAGGCAGGCACAGCCTTCTGGCTCCTGCTCCACTTCCTACCAGGAGCTCTGGGATCAGCTCCAGCAGCTCCAAGAGTTTCATCCTCTGACACCACCAGGATGGGAAGCCCAGCCCTGACCCAGCTCTACCAGTGCTCTCAGGGTTTGCAGGTCATAGAACCTGGAATTGTTTGGGTTGCAAGGACCTTAAAACTCATCTTATTCCACTCCCTGCCATGGGCAGGGACACCTCCCACTGTCCCAGGCTGCTCCAAGCCCTGGCCAGCCTGGCCTTGGGCACTGCCAGGGATCCAGGGGCTTTCTCTGGGCACCCCATGCCAGGGCCTCACCACCCTCACAGGGAGGAATTTCTTCCAATTTCTTCATTAACTTCTCACAAACTTTCATTTCTACAGCTCTGCAGCAAGATGAGCTTTCTTTTTAAAAAGACCTTCAACCCTAAAATAATTTTTTAAAGTGACCCTACGGTACAAAAAACTTCAGCAAGGAAGGGACAAGGTTCTGCTCACAGAGCAGAAGGACAAGTGCAAAGACACGTGATGATGGACAAGAGGAATTTTCATCCCTGGCTCTTTTATTCTTTGATGCAGTATTGTGGCAAAATGGTGTGAAAAGCCAGCATAATCCCAGGGTTTTTCAGTGTTCCTGACTATAAAAAACCCCAAGGTTATGGGAAAACTTACACAACAACAAAAATTTCAAACAGATCCAGTATTTTTTACACTACTCAAAAGATCATGCAGTGCCTTCTCAGCATTCACCTATAAAGTTTCAATAAAACAAGGAAAGGAAAGGGGTTTTTCACACAGAAAAAAACCCAAACATTAAATCAATAAAATACAAATATAACTCAGGGCTGGATGGGAATTGGCATGACAGGGAAATAAAGAAACAGGACCAATTTCTGGCCAGATCAGCTCATTAAAGCACAGGATCTCGCAATGTACAAACAGAGCAGGGTCAGAGGCAGAACCTCCTGACTCCATGGGCAGAACCCTTACATTTATTTGAGTGGTCACCAGACAGTGACAGGCAGCAAATGATGGCAGTGTCCCACCCAGTCAGCCCTCACTGTCATCAGGAGCAGCATTTTAGCCCCACACACACCTATAACTGTATTCATTTCAAAGAACATTCCATTTTTGTGAAATGTTTCTACTTTGAGATATGAATCCTTCAATTTAAAAAACCCAACAATCTGCAAATACTAAAGCTTTGGCTTGTTCGCTTTGCTGGTTAAATAAAAGTACGGAAGAAACACAGAGACAATAAATAGTAACTAACCTGACTGGGAATTTTAATATTTCCCCCTGTATTTTGACAGAGTCATTTATTTCTTTGCTGCTTCATTAGGTGTAGAAAACACACCCCATTAAAAATATCCCTTCTCCCAGCACCAAGTGTACAGCTAGAGAGATGCCAATTTCTAAAAATACCAAAAAGAGAAATAAATGCAGGACAACCAGCATTCAGTGTGATGGATTAAAAAGACAAGAAAAGCTCAGAGTTAAGGAACCCATGCCAATGAAGACGTTTCCCAGGTGGCCCCAGGCTGCACTCAGCAATAACCTCCAGCAGCAGCAGCAGCTGCAGAGGAGCAGGATCAGCAGTCCTGGGCAGGGGAAGCTCCAGCCTCTGAGCCTGGCTGCTCCTGGGGCACAGCCACCAGCCAGGCTGCTCTGGGGACAGCACGCAAGGTCCCAGCTGGGAGAGGGGAATTTGGGGGTTATCTGCGGGATGTTTCAGCTCTCTCACACTCAGTCCCTTCAAGTGGATCTTCCAAGAATCCCCAACATCTCCCGGCTGTTTCCCCCACACTGGGGCTCCTTTCCCCTCTTCCTGCTCAGTATTAACACCATACAAGAGTCAACACCTCAGAAGAGCCGCTGATAAACGATTTCTAATCCCCAAACTCTCTTCATGTTGTGATCTTGCAGAGGGGATTTCCTGGCTCTCTTTAGCTTGCAGCCATTCTGCTGAGCACTGCTGGTACCAGTGGGAAGGGCTTCAAGCAGAGCAGGCATTGCTTCTGTCTTCCTCAAACCCTTAGGGAATTTCTGGGTTGGACACTGGCCTGCAAGAACACTCACAGAAGTCCTCAAGAAAATCCATCTTCATTAATAAGATTAAATGTTTGCTCTAACAGAGGTCAATCACTTCTCTCCTATTTATTTGCAGGTTTCAAGGCACCAACACCTGAAACAGCTCCAGGCCAAAAAAATTGCCTTTTACCTTGAGAAACATTCTGTAAGCTTGTGCAACTTGTGCTCAAACGTTAATCAACAGATTAAATGCCTTCATTTAATCTCTAACTATTCCTGGTAAAAGTGACTGTGATTCCAGCTCTGGCAAGCTCCAGAGTGGGAACAGAGACCTGAGAAGCCCAGGAAACATCTCCAGCTCTGCCTCATGCCCTGCACAGGGGAGACCTGACAAACAAGAGGAGAATCCTCTGGACAAATGCAGAGAGGAAGATTTCATGGCTGTAGCTTAACCAAGAGCTGGGAGAGAGCAGAGAGCCCCAGAGTGCTGGGAAAGCACTGCAGGGTGACATCAGCACCCACTCAGATGCTGCCCTGGAAGCACAAGGTGGGAAAGAGAGAGCAAGGTTAAAAGATGTCTGACACAATTCAGTGCAGTTGGTTTTATGTCTGTAATCTTGAGTCTCCCCCGCGTTTGTGATTCCAGCAAACTGCTCTGGATCATAAACAGTTTATGTTTTGGGTGCTTCCCAAGCCATCCAAGCACAGGCAGTTCTCTAATAAAAAGCATAAAATCCATATTCTTCTGGCAAGCAGTGATGGGGAGGTGGATCAGTCCCACAGTGCTCTGCCCACCAGGGAGAGCCTGGATTTTAGTGCCTCAGACAATCCAGCTTCCCAGAGACAGTTTTTGTAGCAAAGCCAGGGTAGATTAGAAGATCCTTGGGAGACTAACAGTGCCCATAGCCAATGACAGGGTCCCATTTCCCCCTTAAACCCAAGACCTAAGACTCTTAATATAATTTACAAAATTCACTATGTTGCTTCATTTTTCAGTAAGAAAATCTAAAGGAAAATGTGGGTTTGATATGAAGAATACAAACTTGCAACCAGCGAACTTCAGAAATAATCACCTTCAGTCAGTCTGAACCAGTGTTACCTGAGACACTTTTCATCCAATAAATAAATAAATAAATAAATAAATAAATAAATAAATAGGACAGTGCAAGGTGTCCCTGCCCATGGCAGGGGGTGGAATGAGGTTATCTCTAAGGTCCCTTCCAACCCAAACCAATCTTTAATTCCATGACAAATAAACTCACCCACTATCTAAAACAACCTTCCCAAAACTTGGGTTGGGAAGGTTAACTTTGAAAATAAGTTTTTGTTTGTGCTAAATATTGAAAGTTCAGAATTTCTCCTGACCCAGAGTCTCAGTGCTGTGCAGTACACTGGCAGGACCAGGAGTGACACATTTGGGAGTTATTTAGAGAAGGATTACCTCTGTCACTCAGTTCCACTGACACATGACAGCGTGTGAGAAAGAGAGAGAATTACACAAAAGAGAAACACGTTTGTTGAGAGCTGGAAAGAAAACACATCCCAGCACACAAAAGAGAAGATAAAACAAAGATAACCAGAGGTGAGCACACTGAAGCAACATCACTGTGCCTTAACAGCATGATCAGGATTTGTGCAGAGCTAAGCCAGGCAGTTGCCTCCTGACTCCTTGGACATGGAGCAGCTTTTCCAGGTGATCCATCACTGCCAGGCAGGGCTTGTCCTGTGGCACAGACACTGAATTTCAGGAGGCTGCACCGTCCCAGGGTACTGCTCGTGCCCTGCTGAGCTGGGCCTTGTTCCACCCAAGGAGGGAAGCACAGCATTCCCAGTGGAGGGAATTCAGCATTCCCATGAAGGGAATTCAGCACTCCCAGTGGAGGGAATTCAGCATTCCCAATGGAGGGAATTCAGCATTCCCAGTGGAGGGAATTCAGCATTCCCAATGAAGGGAATTCAGCGTTCCCATGGAGGGAATTCAGCATTCCCAGTGAAGGGAATTCAGCATTCCCAATGAAGGGAATTCAGCGTTCCCATGGAGGGAATTCAGCATTCCCAGTGGAGGGAATTCAGCATTCCCATGAAGGGAATTCAGCATTCCCAGTGGAGGGAATTCAGCATTCCCAATGGAGGGAATTCAGCATTCCCAGTGGAGGGAATTCAGCATTCCCAATGAAGGGAATTCAGCGTTCCCATGGAGGGAATTCAGCATTCCCAGTGAAGGGAATTCAGCATTCCCAATGAAGGGAATTCAGCGTTCCCATGGAGGGAATTCAGCATTCCCAGTGGAGGGAATTCAGCATTCCCATGAAGGGAATTCAGCATTCCCAGTGGAGGGAATTCAGCATTCCCAATGGAGGGAATTCAGCATTCCCAGTGGAGGGAATTCAGCATTCCCAATGAAGGGAATTCAGCGTTCCCATGGAGGGAATTCAGCATTCCCAGTGAAGGGAATTCAGCATTCCCAATGAAGGGAATTCAGTGTTCCCATGGAGGGAATTCAGTATTCCCAGTGGAGGGAATTCAGTGTTCCCATAGAGGGAATTCAGCATTCCCATGGAGGGAGTTCAGCATTCCCATGGAGGGAGTTCAGCGTTCCCAGTGGAGGGAATTCAGCATTCCCAGTGGAAGGAATTCAGCGTTCCCAGTGGAGGGAATTCAGCGTTCCATGCTTACCATGGCCCACTGGCGAGCTTTGATCCTCATCTGGTTGTAGCTGCGCTCCTCAGCGTACAGGGCGCTCATGAAGGCGCCGATGGACGTGCCCCCGATCATGTCCACGGGAATTCCAGCCTCGATCAGCGCCCGGATAACGCCCACCTGGGAGCAGCCCCTGGGAGGGAGGGAAAGGGAAAGAAAAGCCACTGTCAGCCAAGCAGTCATTGAAGGAGTGCAAAGACTGGTGATGAATGGGCCTTCTAAGGAAGCCGAGCCCGCGCCAGCTGAGCTGCCAATCTCTTGCTAAACAAGCCCCGGTGCCAGGAACAAACATTATGAATGCAGGAATCCTCCCAGAGACTCCCAGAGGATCTGAGGGAACACGACCACGCAGCCTGGATCAGTGGGAAAGGCAGGGAGATGAAAGCAGCCAAGAGCTGAGCTGGTGGACGGGCGAGGGAAACGTCAGCGTGGATTTGGGAATCTACTGGGGTCCCCCAATGCAGCCAGGAAAGGCTGGAGTTCAGAGCTCTTCCCATGAGCTTCTTTCCCAGTGATTCTCCATGGAAACTGAGCCAGCCTGGGGTACTGGGAGGGGGTATTACATGGATTAATAATGAATTTGAAGGTGGAAACAAAAGCAAGCAGAGACAAACAGTGATAAGAGGGCAGAGGATGAGTCTGCACACAAACCCAGGAAATGGGCAGATGAGGAGGCAACTTTTGAGGATGACACAAATTCCTTCAGAAGAGTAAATATATTTGTTGATTTCAAGTGTAGAAGGAGCTCTGAGCAACAATGGAGTCAGGTGATAAACAACAGATGAACCTCAGTGCTGATGGGACAGGAAGAAAACAGAAGCAGCAACGCCCCTGCAGCAACCAGATCTTATCCAGCTCTGTTCACATGGATTTGAGAACCCCTGGGGATATTTCCTGAAAAATATTAACCTACTGTTCAGTGCAAGTTCAAGTGGCAAATCAAAAAAACCAGAATAAAACAGAAAACATAAGAACACTCATCCAGGAAGGGCCAGCATTTGGAAAACTGCGAGCAAGCTCAGACTCCTCACCCAAAAAAAGAGCAGAACCAAAAAATGACAGAGAGAAGCACAAAAGGTGACCAGAAATGTGGGATGGACTTCACATGAGGAGAAAGTAAACTCGAATCACTGACTGGGGAAATCCTGACTGATGGGAAACATGCAGGGCAACAATGATATCATGATGCAGAGATTTTAATGGAAAGGAAAGAATGTGCAGACAGGTGTACGGAGAACACAAACTGGGGAAGCCACTGTTAACACATGCTGGAAAGGTCAAACCACAAATGGATTTAAATGTGGAAAGGATGAATCAAAGGTACCAGGCTGTCAGTGGCGACTAAACAAGACAAATGGGAGGTGCAAGCTGGAGTTCAGGAGGCTCAGAAGCTGCTCATTGCTGCAAACACTAGTTTCTGAAGCAGTTGCTGCTCCCCACTACCAGAAATGAGAGAGCAGAGGTGGAACCTTTGATCTGATCCTATGAACATCTGATCAAATCTGATCTTTTATCCCCTAGTGGGTGAGGGATCCCTGTCCATCCCACCAAACCATTACAGAACCACAGAACACTACAGTGAAGGCGAATTGCCCTTCCAAACAGTCCACAGCTACAGCCTCTGCTTTCAAATGCTTTGTCCAGTGAGTAAGAAGTATTTTTGATTTGTTCATCCCACCTGGATGGATGCTTTGCAGTCTAGGCCATAAAGCAGCAAAAAAATCTTCCTTTTCCTATTTTCATCCCATTTTCTGTCCCCCACAGTTTGCTCTATTTCCATCCTCCTTCCCCTTGTTGTTTACATCCTATAAATATTGCTAACAGCTGCCAAGTCCACCGTAGGTGTCATTTGGCCAAGCTATGCTGAACACATTCTTTCCATCCAAATAAATCCCCTCCAGCTGCTGAAATGCTTTGGGACAGGTTTGTGGTTATACTGGGTGTAAATGACTTCAATGACAGATCTGTGCTGCTGCAATCCAAGAGCAGAAAATGGCTCATTTTGCTTTCCTCTCCAAATTCCCCTTCCCTTCTACTGCTTCTTCCCACAAGATGCCCTGAGTTGAAGGAATGATACTTTTATCCTGCCCATTGTTTTTAGGCTTTTAGAATGCAGCTATTTTTGCACTCTGCTACCTCAGCCACGATATTCCAGCAAGGACAGGAGCTCTCCCTGAACCTCCTGCTCTCTGGGGACAGCCCATATCAGGTGTCTTTCTTAGGGCACGTGAAGTACCTTAATGCATTTCCTGCTTGGAGGACAATTTTAAACAGCCATGAGTAGCTCCAGACTGGATTTCCCCCCTTTAACCCTTTCTCCTGATTCACACACCCATAAATAAAAGGGATTTTATGTGAGCACCCTGGATTTGTTCCTACTTTGCTGCATGATGCTTTTGCATAAGTAACAAAAGAGCATAATTACTTTTATTGGCAAGTCATCCCCTCCTCATGCATCCACAGAGTTCCTGCCAAAGTCCCATTAATATGTCAGTCACAGATCTCCAACAGATTCACTGATCCCAAAGCAAGATGGGAATCAAAGTCCTTTTCTTGCTTGCAAAAGGACCTCCCATAAGCTGCCTGACTAAATTATGTTTCATTTATACAAAACCACAAAGCTGATTCTTCCAGCTCCAACACCCTGAGCAGGAGCATTTGCAAACTAAGACCTGAAAAAAGACAAATGTGCCTGAGCCTCCCCTTTTCTCCAGGAATCACTTGACCTTCTGAAAGACAGAAATGGGGATTTTATTCCCCCTTGTCCCTACAGCTTTAGGCCATTACTGCCCCAGCAGTCACTACACTACACTCTCAACAACTCCCTGCAGTTCTCTCCTGGGCACTGCCCAGCTCCACAGCCACGGGCAGGCTGCCAAGGGAAGCGTGTGCTGGCGCCGGCGCCCTGCCAGGCTCTCACCTCCCCTCCGACAGCATCCCTGGGCTCCCACAGAGCTGCACTGGGCAGCTGCAAACTGAAGAAGAAAAGAAATTGAAGCCAGGAGCAAGAGCCATGTTAACAGCCAGAGGACTAGTGCAGAAAAACACCCAGGGATTGTGCACTCCTTGTAATACCAGGCCCAATTTCACAGGGGACACGTCCTGGTTTAGGGAAAGGTGGAAATACAAGCGTTGGGCAAGGGGAGAACAAAGGGAGAAGGCTCGAGCCAGCACTGTACCTGCACAAGGGGACAGGGAAAACCTCCTGGGTGACACAGAGCTGAATGTCACTTGCTGCAGAGGAAAGGGACAGGGATGGGAGTGCTGTTACAGGGGAGGAAGGAGCACCCCAGAGAGGGGATGCACACACAGCGTGGCCCTGGAGCTGCACATGCAGCTTCCCCAACCCTAGAGCTGCCTGAAGGAGCAGCAGGATGGAACACCTCCCCTGCCAGGACTAACACTGCCCCAGCAGTGACAAGGGGCCTAAGAACAATGACCTACAAGATGACTTTCAAGTCATTTCTATCACAACCCAAAGATTTGCCCAGGAGGTGCAATCAGTATCTGAACAGAAACTCTTCCATTGCATTCAATGCCTAGGACAGGCCTGATTCATTAATGCCCTTTGCAGAGAGAGCTGAGCCAGCATCACCCAGCTCAAGGAGGAGCTGGAAGCCAGAGCCAGGCTCTGTTCTCAGCCCTGCCACTGCCTCAGCCTGACCTGAGTGAGGCAGAGCAGGGCTGCTCTGAGCATCAGCTGCCCCAAGTGCTGCTTTCTGCACTCACCAAATCATGACCCCTGTGCTGAATGAGCCCCCAGAAGCTGTGCTGGCTAAATTCCAAGTACCATTCCTTGTTTACTACTCATGGTCACAAAGAGGTCACTTGATCCAGTCAGCTGGATAAGAGGAGACTGAGGGGAGACTTCAGTGCAGTTCCAGGTTCCTTGTAAGGGGAAGAACAGGGACAGCTCTGATCCCTTCTCTGCATGACCAGGGACAGCAGCCAGGGAACGGCTGGAGCTGGGCAGGGCAGGCTCAGGCTGCAGAGCAGGGCCAGGTTCTTCCCCAGAGGGTGCTGGCACTGCCCAGGCTCCCCAGGGAATGGGCACGGCCCCGAGGCTGCCAGAGCTCCAGGAGCCTTTGGCCAGCGGTGCCAGGGAGGGACAGGGTGGGGTTGGGGGGGGGTCTGGGCAGGGCCAGGGGCTGGGCTGGATCATCCTGGGGGTCACTTATAGTTCAGGATATTCTGGGAAAGAAATGACCACAAAGCAGGGAGAGGAGTTACAGGGTTGGAGAGCTGCTTCCCTAAATACCTCAGCCCAGCACACACAGAGAGCTCAGCCTTTCTGCCAGAAGGTCTTGCAGGAAAATTCCTGCTGCTGAAATGAGCCCTTGCTTTCATCCCCTGGGGGAGTGCTGCTGGCATGTGACTGCAATGCACGAAGGCCAGAGCAGAACTGATAAAAGGAAAATTCCCCTGTGAGCTGTGCATGTGCCAGCTCTGCACGTGCTGCCAGAGCTGGGATTAATCGGGCTCAGGAGAAGGCAGGGAATGCAGCAGGACATCCCAGATCAAAGTGCCAGCGGGAAGGCAGCCTGTCCTCCCTGCTCAGGGGCTGAAGGAAACACACTCAATACAAATCCAGTATTTTGTGCACCAGTATTTACCCCACGAGCCACGTTTAACACACCAGCAGGAACAGCCCGAGCCTCAGAGCAGCCAGAGGGGACACTTGGTTTTCAGACTAAGGGGGCAGTGAGGCAAGGCTGCAGCTCAACCACCTCCAAAGTCCATGTCAGCTTCAAAATGAAGCTGGATTCAAAGAGGAATCCAGCCCACGCATTCAGCCTCACCAGCCCCCATCTCTCCTCCTAACTGACTCAGGAGGATGAAGGAGATCTCCCTGAATGCTCTGAAAAGATGTGCTTTCCTTTGGCTAAAGAGGGATTAAGGCCATGGCTGCTGCAGAGCTCTGCTGTGGCTCCCACCAAAGCCTCCCCAGAGTGGGACACAGCTTCCTGCTCCTCCTTCCTGATGGAGTTACCTGGCTAAGGAGGCAGAAAAATACAGAATTTGTCAAGACTTTATTAAGCTCTATCAGAGCCCAACAAACCTGGATTAAGACACCCTCAAGACCTTAAAAGTCCTGAAGCAGCAAAGCCATAAGAACAGCTTTTCCCCAGAAGGGCTGTCCAGCCCTCACAGGCTGCTCAGGGCAGTGGTGGAGTCCTCAGCCCTGGAGGCATTTAAAAGCCACATGGATGTGGCACTTGGGGACAGAGGTTAGTGCTGGCCTGGGCAGTGCTGGGGGAATGGTTGGACTCGATGATCTTAAAGGTCTTTTCCAATCTTAACAATTCTGCAATTCTATGAATTTGAATTTGCCACATTCATTTTGGAGATGTGCAAAGAGTGGTGCCTTGGGCACCCAATCCCCCAACCCTGAGAACCCTGGGAACCCCTGTTCTGAGCACAACAGAAATAAACTGAAGGTGCCTGAGCTTCCAAGCCCAGAGGATTGGACAGCACATCCTGGAATCTAGCATGTGCAGCACACAGAGAACCCCCAGCACCCCAGGGACCACAGTCTCAAAATCGGGGCTGGTGACTGAGCCTGCAGCTCTGAGTAACAGATGCAGCTACAAGCACTACAGAACCATTAACTGAGGGCTGGTAGTGGTTCTAGATCCTTCTTGGAGTCATTGTGGAGACGTTCTTTGAATTGGGGCGAGTACAAATTGGATGTTGTTTATGTGAAGAACTACATGGAGTGGCATCAGGAAATGTGACAAAAGGAAAAGCCTCTTCTTTACATAACAGCAGCATTTCCTGATGTGTTCTGTGGCTGATCCTGGCATTGAGTGGTTCAATCACTGGCTCAGAAATGGAGCAAGTCTGCTACAAGTTGCAACTGGACTACCTCCAACTGGCACCTTTGAGCTTTTGCAGCAGCAGCAATATACCCAAACACTGCTTTGAAATCTAATCCTAGTTATATCTTTCCAATAACATTATTTCCCAGCTTTCCTGACCATAAAACTTCCCAGCATCATAAATCAGCCAGAATTATTGCAGTGATTTTCTGCCAGCTCCAAAGGAGCACAGAAAGCAGACCCCTGCATTTCTGCAGCCATGGTTCTACGTGAGCACTCACAAGGAACTTTGTCAATCTTTGTCAATCTTGACAAGATTAATTAATTGATGAATCAACTAAGCACCATTTCTAAGCTAAATAGAGGGAATAACCCCACATTACTGGCTTCTCATCCTAACATCCAACAATCAGCAGGATCTCTCCCAGCAGCTGCCTTGGAGGAAACATTTTCCCTTCCACAGCCCACACATACTGATCCAGAAACCTGAATTTTTCTTATCTTCCCCTCCATTAACAACAATCTCATCCCCTCCTCCCACTTGGCTTTGCCCTCAGATTCCCACCGACTCCTTAAGCCAGAGCTCAGGAACCATTTCTCTTTGGCCTTGCCATGCTGCAGAGATCCCACCATGTGCCAGGCAGGCACATCTGGCAGAAAAAGCATCTCCTATTTATCCCAAGCCCAGTGAAATCCCCTTCCTGCAAGAAAATCCAAATACAATGTCCTTTTATAGCCCTGATCTTGTTTCTGCTTTATACACTAACTTTAGAACAAGCTTTAAACAAAGAGATTTGTGCCTGACACAGAAATAAATGAGCAAAATGTGTTCAGTCCTTCCAGGAGAGCTGTCAGGGCTACCCATCTCGGGGGTGTGAAGGGATACAGGAGGAGGGCATTGGAAGGGAGAAAAAGCACAAAATAATCAAAGTAAATTATAAAATGCATCAGAGTTTTTGTTTTCTGATCCTGGCAGCAGTGCACTTGGAGAGGGGCACAGGAGCAGGGAAGCAGGTGAATGACAAACTGCACCCACCTGGGGATGTCACAAAATCCTGTCTCTTACTCTGAGCCAAGGAACAATTCAGTTATCATCTGCAAAGGAAGATAATTTCTTTGGAAAACAAATTTATCCTCCTTCCCCACCCCTCTCAGACTTATTTATTAAAGCCTTGGAAGAGTCCATTCTGAGCACAACATCTGGAAGCTGCAGAAACAAGACCAAAGCACTTTAGAGAACAGAACAGAGAACTATTTCTTACTATTTCTTAACAGGAAAGCCCACTGCCCAGGTGGGGCTGGACAGAGATTCCCCCAAATGACAGCAATGTAAGAGCCATATTCCTGAAAGCTCCAACAGAGCTTTCCAGCTGCTCCATGGGAAGTGAACACAGCACAAGCTTTAACATCTGATAAAAAAAAAAGGCGCAAAACCAGCAACAAGAGCTGATCCACCACCTCCTTGTTTAATTCCACCTGTTTATCAAGGCACTGCTGTGAAGAAATGAGTTTGGTGGGAAATACTGGAGATCAGGACAGGAGAGTACAACTAAACCACCTGCAATTAATTTTAGGGTTGTTTTTTTTTTTAAGCAATAACTTTGAAGTTGATGACTCCCAAACTCCTGCTGCTTGGAAGGTTTAACAGAAGCTGTTATAACCTTCAACCTCGGTGGCAGATGGGAGCAGATGAGCAATTACAGAGGTGCTGCAGATGGGAAAGGGAAAAATCAGATCATTAAGCATTCCGTGGGTGCCAATCCATGTGAACACGGCTTTCGTGGGCACGTGATGACCCAACTGTTACACAGCTCTCTGAGCAACTGGCATTCAGGTCTGAGAATCTGGGAGCAGCCCCAGGCTCTGCCTTTCCCCCAGCTCACTGGAGGCAGAGTTCTGAATTGCTGCACAAACACGATTAAATCCACGATGCAGGCGCCGGGCAGGGCTGGGGATGGGCCCTCCCTGCAGAAATACAAGCAGAGCCTCTCAGGAGCAATTGGGCTGCAGCCTCCTCCCAACCATCTGCAAACACAGAGCCCGAGGCCCTCCGAGGAGCTCCCAGCCATGTCTCAGGAGCTCTGCTCAACAGCAAATACAACTCAGTGATTTATTTTTAGGGGTTGTTTTCTGTTTGTTCAAACAACCTAACTCTAGGGCTGACCTGGATAAGACTCAAATTAGATATCCAAACACACATTATCATCATATTTCCCAAGTAGGAGCCCACACTCCTCACCTTACTCCTCTGGCCTCTCCCAAAGAGTAAAACACCAAGTCAAAGGTGCAGATTTATCTTTAAGGATAAAGAGTTTTGCTGTTTCTGTTATTTTACCTCCTGAGTATTGCCCTGGAATCAAATCTAGATTTTGAAAGATGCTGGGAATCCAGAAGCCTGAAATTCATCTCTCCCTCTGGTTTATCTGCACGTGGCAATGGATGCTCTGCTCGTGACAAGAGCACAGACACCCAGCACAGGACACTGCTCTGAGCACCTACAGGAGCAATTACAAGCTCTGAAGCTCCCCTATGCATCAGTCTGAGCTTCAAAAAGGGATATCACACAGAAAAATTCCACTCCACTGTGCACTGAGGCACAGACATTTATCTACACATGCAAAAACCATAACACAAGTCACTAAACAGCTTCCCCTCCTCCAAAATGCTCCCAGCCAGTTCAGGCTGGCCATGATGGGGGAAGACTGCACAGGCCACAAGGATTAACCTCAGAGCTGCCAACTTTCTGCCCTTCCAAAGTCAATGGTGTACAAAGGGATTATTTTGAAGAACGGGAATTGGAGGAAAGATATTTCAAGTATTCAGAGGTTGGAGTGTTTTAGGGTATTTTTCCATTAAACAAAGCAGATTGAGCCCCTTTTGTATCATTTTGATACTTCCCTGCTGCAGAAATCCTGCTTCCTCAGCTGTTAGTGGGCACTGACAGACTGCAGATGCTGCACAGCAAGCCTGATTCTTCCATTTAAACCCAGGGAAGAAGCATTTTTCAAGTTCCTTTTATATCTCAGCTTAATTTGCTGGAACTTCAGAGCATGATCAGGATGAAGAATGGGATCCTTTTAGCAGCACATATTCTTCAGGATCTGTCTGCTAGAGGAGAGGAAAGCTCAGCTCTTATGTGCCAGCTCAGTACCTCCAGCAAGCACTTGGAAATGGAACAGGAATTTCAGGGATACTGCCTGACTGCATCAGGGGGAGAGAAAGAAAAGACAGGAAGTGCAAAAAAATCCTTGCTCTTGTCTCGTGTAAGTGGAAATCAGGAAATGGTGCGAACCCAGTGCAGAAGGGCCCAGTCTGTGCCAGATAGGCTCCATCCAGGGCTGCCAGACACCAGGCTGGAGACAGGGATCTTGGCCAGCCCCCAGATGCCTCCAAAGACACCCCCAAACCTCGGCAACCCCTGCAAAAACACTGATCATGTCTTGGCACTGCACCCAGACAGCACAAGGTGTCACCTGGTCACCCCTCTGCCTGCTGGAGGGAAGAGTCAACTCCATCTGAATCACTGGATGGCAGGTTTCAAACAAATTCCCCAGACCCATCCAACCCACGAGGCTGCAGCCCAAATCCATTTACATTTGGAGATAACAACATCTTCCTGAAACCCCAAACAACTCCTCCCGGTAATGGTTTGTATTTCTCTTGCCTCTAAGTGCTCCAGAGCCATTTCAGAGCTCCAGAGGGTGACCTGCCCACGCTGTTTCACCACAGGAGAGCAGTTTGAGGGTTTAAGCCATTTCCTCAATCCCATCAGCAGCTGAACCTCAGCCCCATGAAATGCTGCCTGTCCCTTCCTCTCCCCAATGACTGAACCCCTGAGAGGTGCCAGTGGCTCATGGCACCAAGAGCACCTTGGAGAGGCTGGTGTTGCCCTTGCAACCCCCTCCTAGCCAAGGTCACAGTGAAGAACAGTGGCTTCAGCAACAGTTTTGTTCCATCATTTACTTCAGAAGAAGCATTTTCTCAGGCTATGTTTTCTGAGCACTTCAGGAAAAAACAAAACACTGAATCCAATTTTTATACATTTCAAGCTGTCAGCTCCATGCCCTGTGAATTTTAAGCACAGTGAGGCAGAGACACCAAATGAAGGGGATCCCTGTGCCCCATGACAAACCACTGAAAACAACATTAAACATTGCAATCAATAACCTATTTGCTAACTTGGTGCAGTCCTGAAGCTCACTGCATGATCTGGAATGATTTCAAAGCCAAGTGCATTTCTGTTGACACACAGGGACACCAGGATGGCCAAAAAAAAAAGTTGGCAAACTGCATTTTCTCACAATAGGTGAAAAATCTCACAAGTGGACTTGAAAGCAAAGACTGAGGAACTAAAGGGCAGATGTAAAGAAGACAAGAAGAATGAGTGTGGAGCAAAAACAGCGCAAAGAAACTGGGAAATCTCAAGGATTGGATGTGTTAGAAAAGGAAAAGAGACTTACAGACTCACAGACACAGCCAGGTGGGAAAAGAAAAAGGGAAAATAGGTTGTGTATGATCTAGATAGAAATGGAAGCGTGGAGAGACATTGCTAAGCAGCTTCTCAAGATATTACTTCTATCCTACAACACAAGGAACTGGTCATGACAGTACCTGGGCTCCAGAGACCCCTTACCCCTCCTGCCCTGGGGTGCCCCCCACCAGAGACTCTGTCCATCATGAGTCTTGAACCCTTGAAAAACATTTAGCGTGTTCCTATTTATGTGAGGAACATCAAGAGCCCAGGAAATTCCCAGGGGATTTTCTTTAATCCCTTCTGTAATCTCTGTATTGAGCGTCTTTAGGATCCCATAGGAGAAAACACTGCTCTGTCCTTTCTGGCAGTGTTTTCCAAGTGGTTTCCTCTGGAGCTGCCTCCTTCAGGCAGCAAATTCCTCCCCTCTCCTCCCACACATCCTAAGAGCACATTGTCTGGGTGCCTGTGGTCAGCTTTAATAGTTTAACTAAGTAACTCCCCCCATATTTCCAATTCCCTTCCTGTATTTGAGGTTTGGTAATTGGTCTTAGGAGTCCACCAGCTCCATCTCAGTTCTAAACAACATGCTCACACACTCTTTCTCTACCTGATAGGGGTAAAAAGCCTCCTACCATTAGTTACCTGTCTTAGCTGAAGAATAAGAATTAATCTTCCTTAACTGCTGGAACTGAATCCAAAGCACCTGCACCATAAAACTTTAAAGTCCTCCCAGGAGGTTCTGTTACTGTCCAAGACTGAACCCCAGGGTTTCATAACCACGATGCAGGAAAAGGAGCTGCAGCCTGGGAAGGGAGCTGTCAGCACCATGGGAGCCAATTGTCCATGCCAAGGACAGCACTTTGTCATTGGAACAGCATTTCCACCTGGAATTTCAGCTTTTTACTCCTCAGATGTCGCATCACGCGCTGCACGTTGGGCTATGAGGGGTCAATTCCACCAGTGCACCACCAGCCAGCCCCCTCCACCCCTTGGAGCCAAACCTTGGTCCTAACACAGGGGACATCACCCATCACCTTTTTTAGGCCCTGAAATCCCCACTAAGCTTAGATATTTTCTGGGCAGTCTTTCCTGTTTTCTTTTGCTTTTGTGGACCATGGAGCAAAAGATGACATTGCACACGAGATCTCAGCTCTCCTCCACAGCTGGAAAACAGACCTTCCCATGTTGCCACTTGACCTTGGGAGAACTAAACACAGCCCCTAAGAGCAGAGCTGCTATTTCCACCCTCCTTTCCTTGCAGCACATTCCTCAGTCATTCCCATTGTTGCATTACCGTGGTATGCTGATGAGAATTTAAATGTTCATTACTTCTGGCAGCTTGTCAATTTTTCCTTAACAAATTTAAGCAAGGGAAAGAACAATGGCTTCACGACTCCTCTCAGGAAGAAAAGCTCATGAGAATTTCACAGGAGGCAAGAAAGAAATTTCTTTTGCCTGCAGTGACCTTCTTGCCAAACATCAGACCTGCACCATGCACTGCAGAAGTGAAAGTTTCTCATAGTTAAGATGGCAAAATCCAATTAAGGAGGAGGCATTGAGCATCTAAGTAACAGGGCAGCACCAAACCCTGCCTATCACCAATTATTATGAGAAAAGGACAGAATTAAGAAGCAGCTGCCCTCAGCCAGGATGGGACCACAAGGGTTTTGCTTTAAGGCTCCTCTCCATGTTAGAGTAACAAACCAAACAGAAAAACAAATCAACCCCCCAAAATTACTACTGTCTTTATTAATAATTTCTGACTCCGCTCATGAGCATACTGCAGATTCAGCTTCTGTATCCTGTCAGCTCAGCCAGCACTTAACTGCTGGGTGTGTAATTAAAATGGTGCATCACCAGCCAAGGAGCAGCAGCACCATGTCCCTGTGCCTGCTGAAGGCAGCCAGGAGCTCCCAGACAACCTGAGGAGGAGTATCAGATCTCACAGCACAGCACTTACTTGCCTTAAAGTGCTTTACATGGGTAGATCAGGTCATCGATCCCCAAAAGTCGATGCCTTTTTTAGCAGGATGGAGCGGGGGAAGCACCAGAGGGTTTGTTCCTAGGCAAGAGCTCCTCACCTCCCAGCCACACTTGCAGGCTAAAAGCACCAACAGGCAGAAAAGGAACATGATCTTCTAAAGTTCTCAAGTTCTCAAAATCTGTTTCAATTTTTTTCCTGATGGTGTGTTGGGAGCTTTGCATCATTTCTTTTCTGCCATGATTGCTCAGGAACACAAAAGGGGCAAAATCCTCCCAAGGATGCTGCCACACTGGGCTCAGCCTCCAAACAAAAGTTCCTGGAGATGCACACGTGCAGCCAGGTGGCTGTGGGCACGTCCCAGCTGCTCCTTGCTTGACCCACTGTGACCTGTGCACCCCTTCCAGGCACTGAACGCAGCTCTGCCCATCCTGCCTGTGCCAGGGCTTCGTCCCAGTGCAGACACAGGACAAACAAATTCCTTGTGCCCTTTTGAAGAACAGATCAGTATCTGATGGCAGAGACAGGAGGCAGGACTGACAAACAGGTTTTTACTCAAAGTTGGTGAATGAGCTGGAGCTGCAGCCAAACGCCACAGCCACTGCAAATCCCCCATGGTTTATTCTCCTTGCAATCCCAGAGTCAAACACAGAGTGCAGAGAGCAAATGTGATCTCCTGAGAGCAGAAGAATTGAGATCTGCCTCTCAGGGACTCTCCCAGCTTCTTCATCCCTGGGTAAAGCCATTGAACAGGAAGATAAAGCCAGGCTTTTAGGAGCTCAGCAGCAGCCCCTGAGTGACCAGCTAAGATGGACCTGCTTGTCCTTCTCTAAGAGCCTGGAGTGTGAGCACCCTGCACGTGGCACAGGCTGCAGCAGCACAGACAGAGGAGACAGCAGCGCTCATCAGACACAGAGATCCCACTACAAAAAGGGCAGAATTGGCTTCTCCTACACTGCTGCTTTTATCCTCCTTTCCAGAAGGTGGAAACAAAGAAAAGACACAAAGGACAAGTTGCTGAAACAAGCCAACTGCCCAAAATGGAAAGGTCTGAGCCACATCTGTAGAGTCAGCAAGAAAACTGTGAGCAAAAAGCCCAGCTACTTGACATGTCAAGTGCTGAGGTGAGAGAATAAGTTTCAGGGGAAAACTAAACAGAAAAAGGAGAAATGAAAAGATGCCCTGATGAAATAGCTATAAATATCCTTTGACAGCAGCTCCTCAGGAGAGGCTGAAATGCTCAGGGTAGGATTGCTGGGGTGCCTGTTCAGGGACAGGAGTAAAGATCCCTGCAGGCCCCTTCCAGCTCAGGACACTCCATGATTCTGGAACAGCTCAACCTATTTTTTCCCCAAAGCTTAGGGATTCCCTAATAGACAGATAGTTCTGTCATAATTATTTACTCCCTAGAAATTTTAGTTTCCAAACAGCTTTGCTAAGACAACCACAGCAAACCAAAGAAGGGGTGGGCTGTACGTGGGAGGGCTAAAGGTCAGGACAATTATTTATGGAAGGTTTATGCCTTTGTTGTAGGGCTTGATGTGTCATTACTCTTGCAACTACACCTCAAAGGTATTATTTTCCTGAACACAAATCCTCTTTCCTTCCCTCAAGCTCCACGACGTTTCTAACTAAAATTAAGTTAGCATTTAACAAAAGCAAAACACTGTAATTTTAGAACCGGATCACTTCAAGTTGTTTTATTTTTAAGCTCATAGGAGAAAGAAAACCTTTAGTTCCTATGAGCCTTTTGTCATGACAAACCACAACGATAATTACTGGGAAGCTGCTCTTGGTAAAACCTCCCAATCCAGCTGTCACTGGGAAGCCAGACAAACATTCCCAAAATAACAACTAAATAATTGATATTACTGGAGTCACAGAACACAATACCTTGAACAAATACCCACCAGCCAGCCCCTGCCACTGTCACCTCCTCTTCCTGTCTGTGTGTGACCTGCATGATTCCTGCTCTGAGAGCAAGGTGGGAGGTTACTCATGTAATTATTATCCAAAGGCCATCAACAGTCTGTGCAGAGACCCACGAAGACATTCTTATTCTGACTGTGCTTTAACCACAGGATGATTTTAACTACCTCACCTAATCTCTTGAAATTCCCATGTTAGTGGAAATGGTCAATCTAAGAATTTATTTTGCCCTTCCAAAGACAGAGGTTCAGAATAATTCTGAATCTCTACATGGTTCAGAGTAATTTTGTCTTTTCCCCAGTCTTAATTATAGTCTCACTTTGAAAAATCTTTATCTAACCACAACTTAGATGATTATTTAATGACTAGGACAGCATTCTGTACCTTTCCAGGGAAACCACAGTGCTCACACCATCCCTATGCCAGCCTGGAACCCCTGAACAAGCATTTCAGTTTGTGGCATAGAAAGGGTTTCAGAAAAGGAAGAAATATCCCATTCATCCACTCTGCCCTTCATCCTCTTCAAATCCTCCCCATTCAGGGATGCAGAAATGAGTAGAGTGATGGCTAATGGCCCATGGCTCATTGCTGAATGGGTGATGAGCAACCAGAGACCCCAAAGCCAACACAGCAGCAGAGCAGCTTTGCAGAGAGGGACAACACTGGACCAACACAGTGACCCTGCACCTCCTTACCTCGGATCCTGCACACCCGCAGGTGGGAGCTTGCAAATTAAGTAGTAGAATAAAAAAAAAAATAAACAGTTTGGCAAAAATTACAGCAGTGTTACAGAAAAAAGGAAGGGAATGAGCAAAATGTGCTGCCAGCAGTACAGGAGTGCACGTATTTAGCATGACACAGGCTCTGGTAGAGGCAGAGATATCAGCTGGGAACAAAGAACAAACCACAAATGCCCTGTATCAGTGGATGAGAAGCCTCCTAAGATACTCAGATAAAACAGAAGCTCCCCTCTGCTGTTCTGCTTTGTGTCTCCACAGGACAGAGCTTTTCTCGGAAATGAAATCCTGAAACCAGCTCAGGTGAGGGGCTGTGAAAGGGAGCAGGATCAAGGCACCTGTGAGACACTTGAGGAACCAGCTCTGGCTGTCTCAGCACCAGGGAGTGCTCAAGAGGAGCTGGCACAAAGGAGTTCCAGCTTCTCCTGAAGTGAAGGCTCCCCTGAAGCACGCGCTGGCCCAACAACAAAAATGTGATATTTCTGTGCACTTAAACAGACAGACTGCGTGCAAATTAGGGGTTTTATTTTTTTTGAGAGCTGTATTTCAAAGCACTCTTTTAAAGCCAGGCTTCAAGAACACAGTGATGGAGACAACAAAGGCAGCCCGCGCTTGAGACAAAGGGCGACTCAATTCTGCCTCAACAGAAAACTCTCCAAGTAAAAAGGGATTCCAAAGAAAAATGCCAGCAATAATTTATTTCTAAAGCTCACTGGGGTTTCAGATGGAATTCTAACAGAGTGCTCAGCACACGCCTTGTCCTTGTGTCTTCAAAAACACACACTTTCTGTAAGGTAAGGCTGTCAAAGTGCATGGGTACCTGGGGGTTTGGAGGATTATAAAGATGAGAACATTCTCCATTAGAGGACATAATTTCTCTCCCTGCTCAAACTTTGAAGAGTTTTGAAATACTGTGAGCCATTTCCTAATATAAGAATCCATAAGGGAAAAAAAATCCATTGTGTAGGTCAACAGAAAGAAACGTCATCTTTCGTGGCCTGGTCACCTCCTGGTATTAAACCATTATGAGAGGCCTCAAGAGGTCACAAACACTCATGTTCCTTCTGCAGGAATTCTGCACAAATCCCTACAGCAGGCAAAGTTTGTGCAATGTCTCAGCATCTCCTCCCACAAATGCTGCCTGCAGAGCAGTGCTGGTGTCCCAGGATCTCTGTTATGCTGAGGGATCTGTCCCAGCCCAGGGACAGCTCTCGGATCTGGTGGAAGCAGCAGCACAGAATCCTAGAGTGGTTTGGGTTGGGAGGGACCCCTCAGAGCCCATCCTGTTCCACCCCGTGCCACGGGCAGGGTCTCCCTGCCCAGGCCAGGCTGCCCAGAGCCCCGTCCAGCCGTGTCCGGCACGGCCAGGACAATGCCCTACCTGGCCCCTCCGCCGCCCAGCACCAGCGCGATGGCGTTGCCCGTCAGGACCCGTGCCAGGCGGGAGAAGTCGGAGTGACGGTCTGGGGCCTTCTGGAACACCCGCTCGTACATCTCCACCTGCAGAGAGAGAGGGCACGGGCACTGCACGCCGAGGCAGCCAACTGCAGCCTGCTAAAAGATGCTGCAAACATGAGGAGACCGGAGCTTCTCTCTTGTGAAGGAATGCTGGGGGAGCTGGGGACGCTCAGCCTGGAGAAGACTGAGGGGGGCCTCACCCCTGTCTGTCTCAGGGCAGGGACCAGGCTCTGCTCCGTGGGGCCCAGCAATGGCACAATGGCAGGAGCTGATGCCCAGGAGTTCCACTAGGACAGGAGGAAGAATTTCTTTCCTGTTCGGTGACCGAGCACCACACAGAGACCAGAGAGGCTCTGAAATCTCCCTCACCAGAGATCCACCAAGCCTGGCTGGACACAATCCTAGTGACTGCTCCAGGGAACCCTGTTGAGCAGGGAGGTGGGACTGGAAGAGCTCCAGTGGTCCCTTCTAGCCTGAAGCTGTCAGCAATTGTTACAGCTCTTCTTGGAAGGAACAGAGGGTTGTGAATCACCCAAACAGCTCTAGTGGCCTCTCAGTCTTTTATAGCTGCAGGGAGAGTAGAGAATTTCCTTTGGAGTTCTTTCTCTTCCTTGACCAGGATTTGAAGGTCTTGGGAAGCATCCCAGGCTGCCTGTGCCTCATGTTTAGCATGGCTTTGGGAAGCACAGGGATGCTCCCAACAAAAAGGACTCTATGGCCTGTACACACCTTTCACTGGGACTCTGAGACGGTGATTACTCTTCCAGGATATTAAAAAGCCAAGTTGCATCCATAAAGAAAAACTGGCCACCTTATCCTTGTTCCTTAAATCCAACTGAGGCCAAACAGATTTACAGAGAACACTTTGTGTGTAAGAACATGGTGCACTATCATTATCCCAGACCCCTTCTGATACACAGGTAAGAGATCAAGCGAGGGACAGCAAGGGACCCACCACCAAACCGGGAATCTCTTACCAGCTTGGGCAGACTCCTTTTGGAGAAGACTCTGCGTGGACAGTGGATGTGGAGGTGAGCAGAACACCAGCTCCTCATGTTGAGCCACTCCACAGTGCGGGAAGGGAGAGGCCCATCCTCCTTGTGGAGCAGGACCAGCTGCTTCTGGGCTCTCACTGCCGTGTTCTCCAGCATCCTCTCCAGCTACAGCAGTTAGGGACACCCAAGGAAAGGGCAGTCAGTCCTGGCTGCTCCAGTCTCAGGGTGAAATACATCCACACACCCCCCCACACCCCTATTCCCACCTGAATCCAACTCTGCACAGTCACAGCCCCCAAACATGATCGATTTAGACAACAACACTGCTAACTCTAGGCATATACAGCATACAGAAGCCTAAAATCAGCCAAGGATTCAAACCTCATTGGTTTTGACTTAAACCAGGCTATTAAAAGTACAGCACAGGCAGGCACTGCTGTGAGATGCTGCCCGAGTCAGACTTGAGCCCATAAACATTCCATGTTTTCTTCTTTCCTTTCCCATCAGTCCACTTTTCTTTCCTCCCTGCATTTCTGTTGTTGTTTTTGGTAACTGCTGGCAGCTTGTTCTGCCTGTGCTTCCTGCCTCCCACATCCACACAGGAAGAGCCCACACAACGGGACACACACGAAAGCTGCACGTGGGACCAGCCCAGGCTCTCTGCAGGTCAGACCATCCTAAAAAACCCCACCTATGATTCCTTTTTAAAATTTCTTGAAGAATTTTTGTCCGGTCAGAGGACTTTGGTAATAAAATATAAAACCATAAAAAAAAGATAGTAAGGGGGGAAAAATTACAGCTTAAGATCTGTAATAAAATATAATAAATAATTCAAACACTGCAATTTTAGATTGCAGATCTACTTTTTCCTAAGCACACACCATGAATTTCATCCAGGCAGAAAAGAATTTCTCCCTCTGTGTGGAGACCCACAGAAATTCTCATCAGAAACAAAGTTTCAAAGCAATTTTTGATTTACCATTGGCCAAAATTACTCTTTAGAGGAAAAAGAACTTTGCTGGAAGTACTCCTACATAAAACTTTCCATTTCAGAGAATTCTCATGTCATTCTTTTGCTATTCCTAACAGGCATTTCTCAGGAATATTTTATTATTTATGCCTCACTGGGTGTTAAACCCAGAAAAATACAGGAATGTGAAGAAATCTGCTTTGGCTTGGGCTGTTCCCAGTGCCAAGAGGGGAAGAAGCAGAGAGGAGCCTCACACCTCTCCCACAGTGGGCTCCTGGTCTCCCAGCCCCACGATGAGGATGCAGTCGGCCTGGCGGATGCAGCGCTGGGTCCAGGGGGTCAGGGTGCTGTCAGCCTGGTACAGCACAATCCTGTGGATGTCCTCCTGCTGGCCCAGCCAGCTCGTCAGTCTGTACTCGTGGATGCTGGGGACAAACAAGGAAAACAGAGAATTCAACTGGTGTTATATCACAGCTGCCAAGAGAAGAGAGGGGAATCCTACACAGGGAGAGAGCAGCCAAGATCTGCTCCCAGCTCCTGCTGGCTCTGTTTCTCCAGGATTTATACCATTAGACAAATATCAAGGCAGGGGGATACAATGATGCCTTACTTCAGTAATGCTTCCACAGCATCCCTGAGCACACTCAGAGCAATTCAGCTTTTCCAGTTTCAAAAGCGAGAAAGTAACTGCAGAAAAAACCCACCCACACCTGCACCAAATACTCTCGAAACATTATTGTCTCCAACACCTGGAGCAGAAGGCCCAATGTATGTTAGAAGACAGGATTTTGTTCCAAATCTCTGTGTACTCATGAGAACAGTCTCTCATTTCCCTGAGCAGTGATGAGGGCAGGTACCTGTCGAGAGCAGCAGAGCCCAGGCGCTGTTTGATGTTGTCACTGGTGAGCAGCAGGGCAGGACCTGGGGGAACAAGGAATTTCACCTGTGAACACCTAAATTTGAGCTCCTGGAGAAAACTTCCCAGAGCAGCTGTGGCTGCCCCTGGATCCCTGGCAGTGCCCAAGGCCAGGCTGGACAGGGCTTGGAGCAGCCTGGGACAGTGGAAGGTGTCCCTGCCATGGCAGGGTGGAATGGGATGAGCTTTAACGTCTCTTCCAACCCAAACCATTCTATGATTCCAAGAATTCAATTCCACAAATTTGCTTTGAAGGTAGTAATGGATTAGTGCATTGATCAAAACTGCAACGAAGTCTTCACAAAAAATTCCACACTTTTCTAGGAATACCTCTTCCAATTCTCCCTATTCCCAAAGCTCTGCTGATGCATTAGTCACAACCTGCAAGCTCTGTTGTCCCATTCCTCGCTGTCATGTAGGATCACAGACCCATGGAATGGTTTGAATTGGAAAGGACCTTAAAGCTCATCCCATTCCATGGGCAGGAACACCTTGCACAGGACCAGGCTGCTCCAAGCCCTGTCCAACCTGGCTCTGGTGACAGCTCCTAATGCAGCTGCATTTTCACCAACTCAGCATTCAAAGTATCACAGACCTTCACAGCCACAGGAAGGCCAGGATCCTGTTTCAAAGAAAAAAGCTGTTCCACACACCTTCCAAAATACAGAACTTGTTCATCCTACATTGAACTGAATCCCCAGGGGAATCCTCAAGCTCTCTGCAGCATTACCACTCCTTATTCAACATGCCAACAGGAAGCCCAAAACCATTCCCAAATCTGCAGGGCACAGTCAAACTCCACTAGAGATACAGACACATCTGGCAACAACCTTAGATCTGAGCTGAATTTTGGTGCACATAAAGCTTCTTGCAGGCACTTTAGTTTAATTTTATTAGCAATTCTATTTCAGCAGCAATTTGTGTGATACATGGTGGAAGTTGCAGAGTGACTGCAGGAGAAGGGGAGAAGGAGGGGAGGAGAGGAGAAGGAGAAGGAGAAGGAGAAGGAGAAGGAGAAGGAGAAGGAGAAGGAGAAGGAGAAGGAGAAGGAGAAGGAGAGAAAACTTCAGGTAACAACAGCACACCTAGAGATACTGAGAGAGAAAATCATGTTTACAAAACAAGACAAAGCAATCGCTTTGTATTTATGTTTTCATTGGGCAATCCCTCATCATTCCATTAACAACAGAACTGAAATTCATGTACTAAGTAACAAAACACTTCATTATGTAAGGAGTCTCAAGGCAAGGTTATAATGTGTTCAGTAAAAACCAAGAAACTGTGAACAACCAACATGGGAGAAGGTCACAAAGTCACACCTCTGTATTCAAAAAGCAAAACCCACAGGTACAGATCTGGAACTGGCTGTCCTGACCTCCAGAGCCAGCTCATCTACCCCCTCAGTGCTCAAGTCCTGCTGCAAAAAGCTCATTCTGCTTTAACTGACTTTACTGTTAGACTTGAAACAGTTCCTGAGTGTCATTTTCCATCTTATACTTCCCAATACCCAAATAACACTTGCTCTTTGCTACACTGATTATCAAGGAAGAGCAAACAGAAATGGACAAAAATATCCCATAAGCAGAGAGGAAAAGATAAAGCTAGTGAGAAAGCACAGAGAGGAGAACGGTTTTGACTTCCCCATCCTCCAACAAAGGCTCTGGAAGTTGGTTCTTATGAAAGCAACAAGTCGCAGGCAGAGGGAATGAGCAGCATTCCCAGAGCAGATCTGGGCTCATCCTGCACTTCCCTCCTCCCTCTGCTGCTCCTTGAGCCATCCAACAGCAGAGAACAGCCCCTGTGTTGAGGGAGGAGGTTATGACCATATCTTTAACACTGGCAGATTCTTTCATCTGACTCACTCTTCACCTGGTGTCAGTGTTGGTCTGGTACAGCTTTGAAATGGCATAATGGGATAAGAGATGCCTCCCAGAGGGAATACCGATGGCACTGCACAGGACAGAACAGCAAGGGACGGAGTGCAGGACAATTCTGCAAGCATTCAGCAGCAGAGTGATCATTAGTGCTCATTAACGTGTCAGAGTTCTCAGTTAAACAGAAAAGATAGGTGGATTAAAATTATATTCCAGGATACAAAAAGGATACAAAGCCTTCTGGCAGTGGTGGAAGTTTAGCAGGCAAAGACAAACGGCCTGGAATGCCAAATGAGCTGAGGAATGCAATAAAAATGCTGAGAGACAACACCAAGGGAACAGGCTGTAAGCCCCTACCTGTCACCCCTGGCACTGAGATGCAGCCCCTGGTGATGCTCTGGGGCCCAGGCCCCAGGGGGACACCATCAAAGCCAGTGACCTGCAGCCACAACAGCTTTCACCCAAGGGCAAGGGCAGAGTCTGCAGGGCTGGGATGGAGCTCTGAGCTCCTTCAGCCACAGGTACCTTCACTGTGGAAAACACGTGCCCAGCAAGCACCAGAAGAGGCTTGGAGACTTAAAAATCATATCCAGACCTCACTTTTGATGTGGGAAAGCAGCAGTTCACAGAACAGGACACCAACAAGGGTGCCCTGACAGGCCCTGGCTGCGCCAGCTCAGGAGGAGCCTGCCCAGTACCCCATCCCTCCACATGCCAGGGACACGGGACAAAGATTCCCAGACCTTCACTCATCCCCAGCACGGAACACGGTGATGCTTCCAACAGAGCCAACTTGTTTTGTCTCAGAAATACCAACCATCTGCTCTGCATTCCCAGTTGCTAGCAGGCTCCCAGTTAATCAGCCATTAAAACCCTCCATTAATGCGACCAAGAACACCAACATATGTGAGCTCAGAAAACAGAACCAACAAACGTGTTATTTCAACTAAACTGCTGCAAGCAACCGAGGAATGAAAAAATACCATTGCCATCCTGAAGGTTCAAGGCCAGGTTGGACAGGGCTTGATAGTGGACAGGGATAATGGAAGGTGTCCCTGCCCATGGCAGGGGGTGGGGTGAAATGGGCTTTAAGGTCCCTTCCAACCTAAACCATTCCGTGATGATTCAAATCCACAGCCCTCAAACAGCCAAGTCTGCAGGCAGGAGTGACCAGGCCAATGTGTCAGTGCATCCTTAAAATGCTTTGTCACACTCACACACCTCTAATCACCCCCTCTGCAAGCCTGGTATCAGCCTCACGGGCAGCTTCCAGCTGGAGCTGGCATCAGGGACACATCCCTGCACCCCTCAGAGTTCTGTCAGCGGGATCAGAACAGCTCAAAGTGAAGAACAGGAGAGGTGATGTGAGGTAACATGAAATATTCCTCCAAGCCCTGTGTGTGTCTGACAGCAGCCAGCAGCAGATTGCTGGGGAGGAGTATCAGAGCAAGGAAAAGGAGTGCCATTCCCTGAGCCTCCAGCAATCTGCAGCTTTCTCAACCTTTTGGATTTCTCAAGCCCAAGGTGGTGACTTTCAGTTGCCTGGGGATTCTTCTGCCAGCCAAGAGCTCACAGGGATCCTGAAGCCCAGGTTTTCTGTGCAGTGGCCTCACCCCAGGCCCAGGGATCCTGGTTTCTGGGAAAACCTCCTGCAGCATCTAAAGCTCCAGAGTTTTTCAGGACTGTTTTTCAGTACAGAATGATGAATTCCATGAAACAGAAGGGAAGGAATAGCTGGCAAATACCAGAGTTCGTTTTCTCTGCTAACAAACAAGGGCAGTGAAGAGAAGGGCTGCAGCAAAGCTTCCAAACTCCTGCCCCAAAGGGGGGGGGGGGAAAT
>VWZN01016278.1:1331-18935 GCA_013396955.1 Regulus satrapa | reverse complement strand
GGGGGGGGGGGGGGGGGGGAATCACACGACACATAAAAACCTCCCTTTCTTGCCAATTAGGAAGACACTCCCTTTCGTCATTTTTTTCACAAAACACCAATTTCCTAAGATATGTAGGAGCAGGAGTACAGGTGTCCTAGTTCTAAGTCTAATAAAACATGGTCCAAAAGCTGCTTTGAGAAATTATAGGCCCAGAGGGCAGAGAGTCATTTCTGAGGTTCAAAAATGGTTTCAAATCCACCTCACCTGAAAAACACACCCACATCAAAAGACAAGGCCAGTACAAAACACACTGTGGAAAAATTTTAGCAGAGCAAATTCACTTGCTTGGACTCCATTAAAAGAAAATTTGCTTTTGGCCTAATAAAAGACTACAAAATTATGTGGCAAAGTCACATAACTGATAAATGAGTTGGATGTCAGAGGATTGTGCCCAGTAAAAAAATACTAAATTGTGCTGGGGTTCAAGCACCATAGTGAACATTTCACATTTAAATCTAATCTGTGTGTAAAGACAGGCAGAACTGCAATTAAAAGCTCCAATAAATTATTAGCAAAGATTTTTCAGTAAGCTTTCCAATGCATTATACATTTTTAGAACTGAAAAGAAGGAAAATTTAAAGGGCAGAA
Organism: Regulus satrapa; assembly: GCA_013396955.1. Lineage (NCBI taxonomy): Eukaryota > Metazoa > Chordata > Aves > Passeriformes > Regulidae > Regulus > Regulus satrapa. The sequence goes on along the minus strand of VWZN01016278.1, from coordinate 18,305 downwards.
AGGAATGAGAGAGACACATATGTTGGATTTGAATCCCTCCCTACTTCAGTTTGAAATTCTATGAGATCAGAGGGCTCCCACATAGAACCAGAATTTGCACAGCCATGTGGTGTCTTTTAGCTGGTCTCAGTAAAGGAACAAAAAAATAGTCAGGCAAATACTTTTGAAAAATCTGAATACTGCAGGACAACTCCTTATCAAAAGATGCTCTCAGCTCTACCTGGATTAAGAGGAAAAGATTTAATAATAAAAATAATAAAAATAGACATCACAAACACTGACCAGAATTCATCAGCATGATGAATTGCACAGCAGAAAAACCTGCCCCCCTTCCTGGCACTCCAGTTCAGAGCTGGAAAATTCTGCTCCTGCTTTCTGGAAGCTGGATATTCCACATTCTCCTTCCTTGGGGACCCAGAGGCCAGGTTAAGAGGAAGGGCTGGAGCCTGCAGCACAGGCAGGGGACAGCAGGGCTGCAGCTGTGGGGCACTGTGCTCTGCAGGACCTTCTGCTCTGCCCACAGAGCTCTGGGAACTTCTCATTCTATCTCTGTCTCAAGGTGAAGGCAGGTCCAGCTGCTGCTGCCAGGTCCCAATAAATCTTTCAGCTTGTGACAGCAGCAGAGCTGCCCCAGCCCCGGGCCCAGCTCAGGAAGGAGCTGGAGCTGCTGGAGAGACCCAGAGGAGGCACCAGGGGATCAGAGGGATGGAGCAGCTCTGCTGGGAGGAAAGGCTGGGACAGCTGGGATTGTTCACCTGCAGAGGAGAAGCTTTGGGGTGACCTCGCTGTGGCCTTGCAGGGCCTGAAGGAGCTGCAGGAAACACAGAGAGAGACAATGGACAGGGGTCTGGAGTGCCAGGACACAGGGAATGGCTCCCAGTGCCAGAGGGCAGGGCTGGGTGGGATACTGGGATCCAGGAATTGTTCCCTGGCAGGGTGGGCAGGCCCTGGCCCAGGGTGCCCAGAGCAGCTGTGGCTGCCCCTGGATCCCTGGCAGTGCCCAAGGCCAGGCTGGACACTGGGGCTGGAGCAGCCTGGGACAGTGGGAGGGGTCCCTGCCATGGCAGGGGTGGCACTGGATGGGCTTTAAGGTCCCTTCCAACCCAGACCATTCTGTGATTGGAAGCTCCATGGAAGCACAAACTTAGCATTTAAGTGGGACACAATCCCACTGTCTGGAAACAATATGTAAATTATCATAAAGCACTGAAACACCAAATGTCCAAGAAAACAGCACAAATGGATTGGGGAAAGCTGTAAGTGGTCCCACACGCTGCTCCCTGTGTGCAGAATTCCCCCCTGATGGAGAGCAAGCTGCTCACCTGAGCTGTTTCCACTACAAAAAAACAAAAACAAAAACAAAAACAAAAACAAAAACAAACAAAGTAAAATGTAATTAAACCCACAAAAAATTAAACAACGAAACCACTAAGTCCTGTCTCATTATAGGAAAAATTACTGGAAATTTTTTTGGGAGGAGAAAAGGAAGATTCTGAATAATTTTCTAGTTTTTGAGGACAGTAAATATTCACTATCAGACTGAGATTTTCTAGTTGTCATTACTTTTGTATCCCTTTAACAATACAGAATCAGCTAAAAATTACCAAAACAAGCCCCATAATCCTGTTCAACAGATTCACCTGCAGCCAGCTCCAACTCCAAGCACCGCTCACAGCCTCCTCATGCCAACTCCAGGAAAAGGAAAAGAACTTCCTAAGTGTTATACTGTGTTACAGCCCAGCCTGCGTTCCCTCCAGGACTGGGCTCAGCCTGCAGCCAAGAGCCAGGCTCCTTCCCAGAGCTGCAGATCCTTGCAGTGTTTCTGCCTGCATCCTCCTAATTCCTTCTATCCTCATCTCCACCCTGCAGCAGGGAACTTCGAAGCATCACTGCAATATCCAGCTAAATTCATATTAACAGGAAAGGGAAGGAATTTTCTGTAATAAATATATTAAGTTGCAAAAGAAAGCTAAAACCAGCTGCTCGCCCCACACATTAAGGCTGCTCTCCACTGCTCTGGAACACATTTGAAGCCCAGAGCAATGAAATTATAAGGATCAAATGTTACGTATGGATTAAATGTTAAGTCAAGTATTGTAATCAGATGCTGCCATTTAACTTGCAATTAGAAAAAAAGGTTGGTTCAATGAAAAAAAACCACAAAAAATAAACACAAAAAAAACTGTGAATAGCAGCCAATCTTCAAAGCAATTTTCTAAACTGAGAGTTCCTTTCAGAGAAGAGTTTCAATTAAGCCTTCTCAAGCATATTAACAGCCTTCATTTCCACAAGCCCAGAGCAGGTCTGGTCCCACTCACACCAAACCCCAGGAGCCCCTCTGGGAGCTCAGGGAAGGGCTCAGGTGGCAGTGGCTGCTCAGCAAGGCCCCAGGGCAAACCCTTCCACATGGAATGGTTTAGGGCTGGAAAGGACCTTAAAACTCATCTCATTGCACCCCTGCCACGGGCAGGGACACCTCCCACTGTCCCAGGCTGCTCCAAGCCCTGCCCAACCTGACCTTGGACACTTCCAGGGATCCAGGGGCAGCCACAGCTGCTCTGGGCAACAGCTCCCCTCATGCCAAATGTGCAGGTGAATAGGAAAACAACTTGAAAACTAATACACATTTCACTCCACTACTCAGCTAATTTTCTGTTGCAGGAAGTCAGGAGGAAAAAAAAGCATTCCAAAGCTCATCCCCTTACCCTGAAAGCAAAGCAGTATCTGCATGTGGCTCCCAGCACTTTGTGAGGCACTGAGAAGGAGCACCCAAACAACCCTCAGCCAGAGGAGGAAATAATAACGCTACAAGTTTAAAAAAAAAAAAAAAAGGGAGGAAAAAAGAAAACATTGTTTCTGCTAAATAAAGAAAGAAAACCTGCAGACTGCCATCACCCCCAGCAGAGCTGTGCAGAGGTTTTGCAATGCCTGGGAGCTCCGTGCGGCTGAGGGAGCTCGGCCCGGCACGGCGGCTGCGAGGCCACGGGGCTCCTGTGCCAGCGGTGTTTGGGACCAGATGGCTCCCTGTGTTTTCCCACAACACTTTCCTCTTCCCACTGCAGCCGTCTGCTCCCTTTTGGCAACAACTTCAGGTGCCAAGGGTGTACAGAACCATCTTGAGCTGCCAAGCACTGCACAAGCGTCAGCTCAGGGAAAGGAAGGGAAAAGGGTGAAGGAGGAAAGGCCGAGTGACCCCACCAGGATCCCCCTTTGGCACCTGCCTGCTGCTTTCAGCCCAAATGGGCATTTTTATTCTCAACAGTCCATCTACCTACTTAAGTTTCTGTTTGTTTTATTTACAGGCTCTTAGTGTTGTCACACATCAAAACAAGCTGGCAGTGATCCCTAAGGAGTCCCCATTAGCAGTACAGCTCCATTATATATGTAACATTTTTCTGCCATCTCCAAAATAAGAGGAATTTACAAACACCCACAAATTAGTTCTCACTGTAACAAGTCTCGACCATAAGCTGCACACAAATTCAGACTTCAGAAGGTTAAAGAGCTCAAGCACCACAGGTTTCTTCCCGTGCCTGTTCACCCAGAAGATTTTTAAGACAAACAGGAGTGTCAGCTCCAGACACCAAAAGTCAGAAAAAAAATTACTAATAAATGTAAGTGGTTACACCTCAAGCATAATGTAACCTGTACTTTTAAATAAGCCATGAGAGAGCAGACTAATAATTTCTCAAAGGACTACAGGAGATTCACTCAAGAGATCTGTAACAGCATTTGAGGATGAGAAAGAGGATGTTCAGGAAATGTCAAACACCACTAATGAACACAAAATGAATTCTGAATTAAATACATGGGTTTTGTGAGGAACTGGAACTTGCACAGGCAACTTCACCCATGGATAAAGCAATTAATGACTCAACTGTAAGCTGAACACATGGTTTTGTGGGCATGAGACAGACAAACAAGCTGGCAACAAATGGGATAATGATTTCAGACTAAACTTTGGATTTCCAGTGCCAATCTGGATTTCCTCCATGAGCCACTTCCACCAAATCTTATGCTTACCACTCATGTACAACCACAACACAAAGAAACTGCTTAAGAAACCCTTTGCTGGATGGAGCTTTTCAGCTGAGGAGGCCTGAAAGACTCTCACCCATGAGCTGGAGAGAATCAGACTCTCAGGTGCCACGGGAACAGCGTCCTGCTGTGTGGGATGTTCTCCTGGAGTGACTATGGGGAGCTGAGGGCAGCCTAGGCAAGGGCCAGAGAGGCTGGGGAGTATTTCCAAGTCATTAAGACAAAAATGTTTTCCTTTATAATTAAATGTACGTTAAGGATGGGAATAGAGAAGCAAGAAGCATGAAAAAGGCTGATCCTGACCACAGCTGCAGAATCACAGAATGGATTGGGTTGGAAATTACTTTAAAGATTCCCTTGTCCATGGATACCTTCCACTATTCCAGGTTGTTCCAACCTGGCCTTGGACACTTCCAGGGACCCAGGAGCGGTCCCAGCTTCTCTGGGAAACCTGTGCCAGAGCCTCCCTTCACTCACAAGTATTTCTCCCTAACCTTTGACCTAATCCTGCCCTGAGTTTGTAACCATTCCCACTGTCCTGTGGGGACCTGGCCATATAAAAAGTCCCCCTCCTTTTTCATAAGGCACTGGAAGGCCACAGGATTCTCTCCAAAACCTCCTCCTCAGCCCTGTGACCACCGCCAGGTACTGCTACCCCCTAACACAGCATGGCCCCCCCTCTGACAGGTGACAGGAGCTGACCATGGCGCTCTAAAAGGACCAGCAGGGTTTGTTTGCTGCAATGCCAGCCCGGGAACACTCACCCACAGCACTGAGGGCGTGCTTGAGCTCCAGGGTGAAGGCTGTCAACGGCACCTCCTCAGACACCGGCATGATGGCCACCGTGGAGAGGTTGTTGGCAGGATTCCCTGCATCCCACTTGCTGCTGGAGCTGTGCAGTCCAAGAGGATGACCTGTCCACAGAGAAAACACCTGCCATCAGTCAGCCAGCCTGCAAAAAATGGAATGTCACCTTCAGGCAGGAGGGAAAGCATCACTGTGTCACCGAGCTGCTCAATGTCACAGAAATGTAACAAAACCCTCCACAGCACATGAGAGCAGAGTTCCCACATATTTCATTTGAAGAAGATAAGGATCGGGTCCCATCATTTTTGGCTGCTGGTACAGCATTTGTGGATTGAAGTTAGGCAATGCTAAAAATATGCCAGGAATGTGTTAAACGAAACACGGATTTACCTGACCCAAGAAGACAAAGATAAAAAGGCACTTAAAATCTCTTTACCACAACTTTGGAACTGGTTTAACTCGCAAGAGGAATTAGCTTAACTAACAAAACCCCCAAACCTCTTGCCAGTATTAAAATATCTTAAAACTTAACAGTCATTTTCCTATGGTATTTCTAAACAAGGAAGGAAACAGCTGTTTTCAACAAAGCTCCTGTAGAAAATGTGCATCTCTACCTGTTTTCCCTTCTCTGCAAGATGCAGAGCTTTATGGATATGGGTTTGGGAATATTAAAATATGGAATCTTTGAAGTAGCTGCAAAGTACCTGGGAACTATCTCCAATACAATTTGATGAGTAAGGGCAGAGGAAAAGCAGTTTTTGAGAGAAATCTGCAATGCATGTGAGGACGAACAAGATCTTTCCAGACAGCTTAGAGCAGGTAAAGGTCAATGTTCCACAAACTGTACTTGTTCTGATACTCTGTTTTTCTCTTTAGCTCAGCCTCCTCTGAAAATCTCACTCTGCTGCTAATGCCTGTCAACTCAGCTTCAAGAACACAAAAAAAATTGAATTTCAGTAGGGATTTCACCTCCTGCTTATCTCATTTCACCCAGAAAAGGCCTAAGATGTACCATCAAGATGAATTCTTGAGCTGGACACGTGGAAATACTCGATATCCCCTGTGCAAACCCATTCAAAGGCTCAATGCCAGGGTGACAGACCACTGCAGGACACAAAGAAATATCAGATAAACTTTTTTTTTAAATATATTCAGCAATTGAGTTATTCACTTCAAATCTTCTAAAACAGTTCTGCACAGAATAATAAATAGTTTTCCCCCTCTTTCTAGTGATCTTCAAGAAGATATCTGTAGGTTCAAACAGGTTGCACATCACAGCTCAACCCCTTTATCTCCACAGGCCCTCCCCTCCTCAGAACTTCAATGGTGATTATCTGATTGAACTCCTGTTAGTCTCACTGATTTTCCTCCCACTTTCTTTCTCCCCCATTTTGCCCTGTTTTCCAGGCAGTGCAAGCTCTCCCCTGGGCCACAGAGGCATTTCAGCAGGCACAGAAGTTTAAGTACAATTACGATCAGGCATTTGTGCCCAAGTGGTTGTGCCCAGAAAGCTGAGCAGGTGAAGAAAGAGCAGACTCCCTCCCCCAGACTGCTCTGAAACAGGAAAGTGAGCAACCTTCAATTTTCAGTCTCCTTGGAATTTGGAAAAACCAGCAACTGAAGAAATTAAAACCCCCCAACCAAATGAAACCCAAACAATCATCAACATCAGAGAGCCCCACAACACCCTCAGTAATTAATGGGCATCTGCTTGCTTTCAGATGCTGCTCAAGAAAACTGGGAGAATTCCCTCCTACTCCCTTCAGTCAGTAAAGAGACTTTGTGTTGGTGCTGCCATGAACACAGAGCTTCAGAACCAGCCCCTGGCAGGCCATTTCCTCCCAGACAATTCGTTAAAATACTGCAAATCCAGGCATTTTAAATCAGTCTGTGCTGCTGCTGCTCAGCACAGTGCTCTGATTCCAGCCCACTACAGCTGCTATTTCCAATGCTCCCTTTACATTGCTCCTGCAACAAATTCCAGGGAAATTTCACTGCACACAGGCAGCAACACTTCTTATCTCAATAGCAAATCATTCCATTCCCACAGCAGAGCCACGCTCTGCCAAAACCAACATGTGTGCACAGCTATAATAAAATCACCATCCACTTGGGCCTACAGCTGTAATAGACCACAGAGTCCCAGACTGGGTTGGGCTGTCACATTTCTGTGACATTGTGCAGCTCGGTGACACAGAGACACTTTCCCTCCTGCCTGAAGGAGGGACATTCGATGACCTTAACTCCATGGAGTCCTTAACTCCATGTCCCATTCCATGACATTCCATGACCTTAAAGCCCATCCAGTGCCACCCCTGCTGTGGGCAGGGACCCCTCTTCTCACTGTCCCAGGCTGCTCCAGCCCCAGTGCCCAGCCTGGCCTTGGGCACTGCCAGGGATCCAGGGGCAGCCACAGCTGCTCTGGGCACCCTTGGGCCAGGGCCTGCCCACCCTGCCAGGGAACAATTCCTGGATCCCAATATCCCACCCAGCCCTGCCCTCTGGCACTGGGAGCCATTCCCTGGGTCCTGTCGCTCCATCCCTTGTCCCCAGTCCCTCTCCAGCTCTCCTGGAGCCCCTTCAGGCCCTGGCAGGGGCTCTGAGCTCTCCCTGGAGCCTGCTCCTCTCCAGGCTGAAATTTAGCAATGAATTTCCTTTCCAAGTATGCACTGCCTGTTTCCAAATTTAAGGATGCAAGTCTGGCTCCAAGGAAGCCCCAACACCAATGGAAATAGCCCAGGAATGAGTCTCACCTCCCTGCTGCAGACTGCCAAGAATCTTCTCGCCCAGCAAGTGAATAAGTCTGGTCACAACCTGGAAGAGAAAGGAAAAAAAAAAGAAACATTTAGGCAGAATGTACTGAAAGTAGAACATCCACATGGAGACTTTCAAACTTTTTTAAGATGTTCCCTCAAGTTGAGCCACACAGAGTCAAGGGTTTGCAGCTGTAGCTTCTTTCCTGGCTGTAATGTGTGGTGACTGATCATTTGTCTTGGTTTCTCCTACCTTGTTTTACTTTAATTTGGAAAAACAAGAAAACAAAACAACCCTGGAAGAGGCAGGATTTAACTTGCTTTGGGGAAAAACAAAACAAAACAAAACCATAATTATTTGAGGAAACATGTCAAACTGCATTTTCAGCTCTCCTCATTTCTCTCTGCAGTGCACCTGCCCCTCCAAGTATTCTCATTGCTCAGTGGGTGCTGCATCCAAAAGCTTAAAAAGGTTCAAGTCTGTGCTCAAACAAACCTTTCCCTGTTGGATTTTGGCCCTGGACACCTTTGAGAGGTTCCTCAGCTGAGGGAGACCTCACTATCTCAGTTCTGTGTCGGGAAAAAGACGCGATGGACTCTTTGGTCTTCAGTTTATTATTATTTTCAGTTTATTATTATCTTATCAGAAGACCTGGCACCATCCACACAGGACTTGGTGCTTAGGAAAACTCACCATCAAAATGGCCCTGAACATGCAGTTTCAAGGTCTTATTATAATCACTTTTGTCCAATTAACACTAGAAACCTATCTTATTTTTCTTTTTTTACCAATTACCATTTCTTGTTCATCTACATAACTAAAAACTGCGGCAGATCTCACCCAATCATCGTGCTAATAACACTGCAGAGTAAATGGAGTACATGAAGAAGAAGAAGAAGAAGAAGAACAACAACAACAAGGAGCAGCAGCACTATGAGACAATGTCCTGTTCCCTCCATCCTGACTCCATGTTAACTCCCTAAAACCTAAGTTTCTCACTCTAGTGATACACTACACTAATCTATATTATCTATCTTACTCTTTTCTGGATTCTAGTTTATCTAGAGATTTTGGAAGCTTTCTTCAAGGGTGAGGGTCAAAGTCAGTGCTTTCTTGGAGGTCAGGATCTCTCAGAGCAGTCAGAGGGATAGTTCCCTGCTTCAGGGTTTCTACATTTCCCCAATCCTGGTGAATGGTTTACAGCAGCCAATTTTAAATATTTGGGGGGGAGAAAAGGGGGATAAATACACCCCTAAACACCTGCAGAATCAAAACAAGCTACCTAAAAAATTGCTTTTCCCTCAAATCATGTTTGCCTGGTAATTCATGTTTGAAGGCACAGATGTGCTCCCAGCTGTTTTTCCAGCAGGACTCACATCAATATAAACTAATATTCCAATAGCCAAATGTATCTCCAAACTGACAAGCCTCTCTCCAACATGACCAATCAATAATTTCTGACAAGTGGGGTAGCAGAAGACTAATCCTTGCAATATCAAAAAGTGTCAGACATGGAAAATACAGCATTTATTCTGAAACCTCTACACAGATGTTTTACCGAATAAGGAAAAGATTTAAATGCATTAAGGATTAATAGAGCAATCATTAAATATTCTCCTCAGAGAAATAATTCAAGGTCAAAGCAGCTCAGAAGGACGTAAAAAAGCCCCCAAACTGTCACAACAAAAGTTCTCCAAGGTTAACAAGAAAAACAAGCAGCAGCCAGGTTAGCTGGGATCTTGGATAAACTGTTCCCACAGGAACAGGCACTTTAGGATGCATCTTTCAAATAAAGGGCCATGGAGGCATCAAGATAGATCAGGATGCTCACCTGAGTAATTTATACATCCTACCTTAAAAATGAAACCTTACACAGCAAACTCCCTGCACTGTGAAATGCTGTCTATGAAGCAATGATGTATTTTAAATCCTCTGTGGGAAAAGGGAGAAGAGCAAATAGGAGGCTTCCAGCACAAGGGTGACTTGTAATGAAGCACAGGAAGAGTCACCAAGGTGATTTCAGGGATTTCATGGTATCCTTTGGAGTAGAAAAGACCTTTAAAGTCTTCAAAGCCTTTAAAGCCCACCCAGTCCAACCCCTGCAGAGAGCAGGGCCACCCTCCACTGTCCTAGGCTGCTCTGAGCCCCATCCAACCTGACCTTGGACACTCCAGGGATCCAGGGCCATGCCCCACCTCTCTGGGCAGCCTGTGCCTGTCCTGCCCCATGGCCATGACAGCAAGTTCCTGAAGATGCCTCATCAGTACCTCCTCAGTGAGCAGGATAAGCCCCTTGGAAGTGCCTCTTCCTTGCCCCAAGAGCAGGCACAGTGTCCATGCCCACTGCCTCCGAGGTGGGGAAGGCAGCAGAGAAACTCCCAGCCTCCTGTCTTCCATTACAGCCAGGATCTAAAACGCTTCCCTTTGTCCAAAATACAACAGAACCTGATGATCAGCCAAGCACACAACTCGATACACTTCAACACTTCAGTACCACCAAGCTCCAAGGCTCTGGGATTCCCCAAAGGCACCGCACGTGGCTACAGAAAACTACCCCAGCCACAGGGAGAATTCAGGGAAATGGGGAATTCTTAGCAAAAATAGAGACTGATGGCCCTTGCTAAAGGAGATAATCTGCCCCCAGAGCACATTTGCTATACCCAGCTTATAGGCTTCACCTAAACCTGCAGAAGCACATCAGGACTTTCCTTCAGCAGTTTCGAGAGGTGCTGTGAACATCTTAGGCTTCTGCAGCATTTAAGCATCAGAATTTTAATTACTTACTAAAACCATCTCCTGTATTTATAACTTTTTGTGCTTTACAGGCAGCAAAGGAGAGCTCCAGCTAAGTTACAAAATATGTCCAAGGTTAATGATGGAACTAAGAATAGAACCTATTGGTCTCATTTTCCAGTTGGCTGCTCCTATTACCGGGAAATATTATTTGTCTTGTTTGCTGGAGCAAACCTTACAGCCTTGGTATGTATAGATAGGGAAAATTATTTCCCTGGTGACTTTGTACAACAAGCAAAGCTGCTCCCCAGAACAGGATGAGTCACTCTGTCGCAGTCATGGCAACGTCCAAGGAACATCAATTTGGGATCCGAGCTCAGAACTGAAATTTCCACAGTTTTATATGACATACACCAGATATCTTTTCACAAAAAGGCAATGTTTTCCTTTAAAAAGGACTTGTCCATCCTTCTGAGGGAGAAGTCAATACAAATCACATCCCTCCGCTGACAGCAGACCTGACCTGACCAACCCACAGCTCTCAGCGTGTGCAGGGCAGCAGCAGCAGCTCTCCCCAGCCTCGGGGCAGCTGGGGAGAACTGAAAGCCATCAGGAAAAATTAATCCTTCAGGTTTCCAAACCCCTTTATTCTCCCTCCCACACAGCAGCAGGGCATAGGAAGGAGCAGCACAGCTCAATGCAGCCCAAGAGACAACAAGGAAGCCAAGGGATCTGGGAAAGGACAGAGATAGTTTGGGCAGGGAGGAGAGGAACAAGCAGCAATTAGCCCTTGGGCTAGGAGCAAAACAACAGGGATTGAAGGAAAACAGTTACTCCAAGTGTGTCTGGAGGAGATGGAGGCAGAAAGGCAGGTATAGGGTGGCTACCTCGATGCAGAATCTGGGCTGTGACTCAGCAGTCCCTTATCCCTCCTGTTCAGCTGCACTTTGTAGGAAATTCAAGGTAGGGCTCAGTCTCTTCTCCCAAGAAAGAAGTGACAGGACATGAGGGAACAGCCTCAAGCTGTCCAGGGCAATTTTAGTAGGATATTAAGAAAACCTGCACTGCAAGGGAGGTCAAGCACTGGCACAGGTTGCCCAGGGCAGTGGTAGAGCCACCATCCCTGGAAGTGTCAAAAAACCCCTGTGTGGATATAGCACCTGGGGACATGGGTAAGTGGTGATCATGGTTGGAGGAATGGGTGGACTCGATGATCTTGGGGGACTTTTCCAATAACAATTCAAGGGAAGATCTGGGAATTGGAAGTGAGGGTTTGGGCAGAGGGGTAGGGCAGGAACTGGACTGACCTGGAGAACACAGCAAGCTTCCCTCCTGTGGGGGTGTAGCCCCCAGCACTGCCCAGCACTCCTGAGCCAGGGACAGCCTGGGCACTGCTTTTCCCCTTCCCATGGGAACGCCAGTCTTTCCCAATCACAGTGCCAGAACAGCACAGAACACTTCCCAGACATCTGCACAAGCAAAGCTCTCTCATTTTCAGGGTGTCACCATCACCCAGGGCTAGACAGCCTTCCCAGTCGGAAGCATCTGCTGTGCTCACCCCTACAGCACATCCTGCATTTTACAGCCTCTTCTAGCACCCAGCCCTGCAAACTCCCCTCCTGCTGGCACACGATCAGGCAGTTTCAATTTAAGGCTTGAAGAAAAATCTGCAAGAAGGCAGCGAGTCAGAGCCCAGACGGATCAAACAACACCAGGAGGTTCCTAAATTAGGGAAGGATCGTTAATTGCCTGTAAAGCAAACACAGCTTTTGGACCCCTTGCGCTGGGGATGGAGCTGAGCTTGGTTTAGTTGGTGAGGAAGTTGAATTAATCCTTCCTCATGATTAGGAACAGCAGTAGCAGTGAGTGCAGCCAGCTCAATTAATCACAGTTAATCACAGTAACAAGCAGCAGAGCTGTGGATTGGATACCTGGCTGCCAGGACAGTTCTGCTCAGAGCTCCCCAAACTGCCAGGGAATGCAGTTTCCCACCCCCTGCTCCCTGCCCAGGTGACTCAGGAAGGTCACAGAGCACCTAAAGAGGGACTACAGGGACACATGGAGCGAGTCTGGAGCTGTGGGGTCTGCCCGGATCAGAGAGGTGACTGAGTTCACCATCAAGAATATCCCCATAGCACACAAAACCCCACTTTCCTGAGTTTATGCAAGAGTTTTCATGCCAGAAGAACAAAATCTGACCTTACAGGTCTAAAACACTGAGTAAATCTCCATTTCAAAAGCTGCTTGGGGCTCCAGGTGCATCAGTGCTGTTCTCCAAAAGCCCCAAACCCCTCCAGCTCCTAGAGCCACTGCAGATGTCACCTCATAACCCTGGCCCACAGCAGGACGTTCAGGTGAGACATTTTACAAGGGAAATGTCCATTTCTCCTCCTCCTCCTACTCCTCCTGCCACCCACTCCCCTTTTCAGATTAACTCCCCAGGGCATTTTTGTGCAGGACAAAATAGGACAAAGAGTTTCTGTTTCTCAAATGGTGTCGGAGAGCACTTCCCTCAGCACAAGTTCACCTCTCTGACCCAGCTCAGCACTCTGCACCTCATCTACCTACAAACATCTCATCTTCCTGGCTGTTTCTGGATCAACTCCATCCCAGTGAGACCCACTCAGGCTCTCTCAGCACCCCAAACCCCCAGATGTCTCCTGTCTACTCAGGCAGTCCATTCCTCCACCTGCTACAGAGAAGCTTCTGGGAAACCATTAATTTTCCCTATGCTTAATTAATGTTCAATTAATCCACAGACCTGCAGCCTCTGCATTGGTGGCAGGGCAAAGCCTAAACACCACATCCCAAGGGGCAGTATCTCCTTCCTTTAGGATGATCAGTTCCTATTTCAAAAGCAGGATGTGGCCAGGCAGGATCTCAGCTCAGCTGCTGCTGGTGCCAGCACAGAGCTGAGTGCTCCATCCATCCTGGGTCTGAGGCATTACCAGAGCACCACTTGCTCCACAGCCACTGTAATTCCCACACCAAGAGGTTACAGTCACTCTGCAACGCTGTATTTCCTAAAATCCCTTTTAATATTTCAAACTATTACCTACCCCTGCTAATCTTCCAAGGCTGGGTTCTGGTTAAAGCTTTTGTTCCTATTCAACTGTGAAACTCAAGAGTTGATTTATGAAAAGCTCTTTTGAAAGTGATTTTCATGAGAATTCAGTTGGAAAATATTTTCCTGCGGACATTTATTTCAATATGTGAATACTATGGATTGCCTGGCAAATTGAATTATCTGCTGACAGACAACAACTAATCCAAACAAAGCTTGTTCTAACATAGGTAACTTTTGATTTAGAGAAAACTGTACCTGAAGGGGACCTACAAGAAATGTGGAGACAGACTATTTATAAGGGCCTGAAGGGACAGGACATAGGGAAAGGCTCCCAGTGCCAAGGGCAGGGCTGGGTGGGATATTGGGATCCAGGAATTGTTCCCTGGCAGGGTGGGAAGGCCCTGGCCCAGGGTGTCCAGAGCAGCTGTGGCTGCCCCTGGATCCCTGGCAGTGCCCAAGGCCAGGCTGGGCACTGGGGCTGGAGCAGCCTGGGACAGTTGGAGAGGTCCCTGCCACGGCAGGGATTGGGCTGTAAGGTTCCCTCCAACCCAAACCATTCTGGCATTCTATATCAGGGGAAAATTTCACAAAATCAGTATGTAAATTCACAGCTGCAACTAACTAATGTAAAGTCTTGTGTACTACAAATCCCATTTAGTTACAACAGTAGAAATATATAAGAGGATTTATAAGAACAAAACATATAAACTCCATACTGCAAGATGTATTCATCAACTCAGCCCGACCCTGCACCAGAGTTCAGCTTTCACTGTCTGTGATTTTAAATCAAAGCTCCTGTGCAAGGAAGCCAAGGGCCAGGCCCCAGGAAGCCTCCCCAGCCCTGCCAGCACTTTCTCCTGCAGCTTCCTGGCCCGGAAAGCAGCCTGGGCTGAAGGAATGAACCTGATGTGGCCTTGTCACTCCTGCACAACCAGGGGATGTGTTCAGCCCTACAAAGCTGAACGGGGTTTTCTTCAGGTCTCCACCATCATCCAGACCCATTACACCAGGATGCTGCAGGGAACAAGGAGCCTTGGTGGTGAGCTGTGGACTCACCACTGCCTCTGAAGTCTAGAAGTAGTTCAGCTTTTAAAACTTCAGCCACCTAACAGGTCACGCCCAAACTGCAATCACAGAATACTCTGAGAACCTGGGGAGCCTGGGCAGTGACCAGCACCCTCTGGGGAAAGAACTTTTCCTCATTTTAAATATCCCCTGACAGAGGTTACTGATCACCAGAGAGAAATGAAATATGTTAAATAACAATCTACTGGTTTTCTTGCGATGAAAAACAGGCCTGCCAAGGGTTTTCTGTTCTACAAATAAAGAAAAATTGGAGTAAAATACTGCAAACAGCCTTTTACCCACACAAATCCACTGAAGAGCTTCTGGGGAGCTCTTTCCAGGAGCTGAGATTATTCTTGACCAGCTTTCCTAAGGGCTTTTTCTAAGGGACAAGGGAGGAGGAGAGGTAAATTAGATCCTCAGCTTGAATAAAATCAGGGTGTTACTGAAGCTTCACATGGCCCCAGATCAGACAAACACTGGCTTGTCCTGGAATCAGAGAGCTTAGCAAGGGGTCTCTGATTGAAACTTCCGACATTTGATCAGCGCCGTGACAAAGCAAATCCTCAATGCTCCCTCACAACAATTCCTGGCATCTTTTCAAATGCTGCTGAAGCCCACAGAGGAACTGAAGCTTTATCCTGGGGCTGTTTGAGCTTCTAACGCTTGGGATCAATCATGTCTTGAAGAAAAATGTCATTCTGGCACCGGTGCTGATTAAATCCCCCCTCCTGCCAGCCTCACTCAGTGACCATGGTGTTCCCACTGAATTCCTTCTCTCCTTTTCACGTCCACTCCTCTTACAGTCGAGGAACAATTATTGGAATGGACTAGGACAACAAATACAGAAAAATCCAGAAGCACAGCCTCTCCTGACCTACTCCCCAGTGCCACATCAAGCTGAAGCCATGACGCACAATCTGCCCAGTTCCTGAGGGCAGCATTTTGAAAAGGGGGCACATTACAGAGCTCACTTTGTAAGGCAGATAACCCTGGGGAAGGCTCCAGCCACCTCACAGAGGCTCTGGTTTAAATACTCCTATAAAGATAGCAGAACGCCACTTGGAGATGGATGACAGGTTCTGAACATATTTAAATCCCAAGGGCAGACTCAGAGAATTAAAAGGAAGATGCAAAAAACCTCTTTCTATTTCTCAGCACGCGTTTTCAGCACGCCAAAGGTTGTCTCACAGTTCAGCCCCCACAGCTCCCAAGCAGATTCTTAGCACCATTTCCATCAGCAACCAGCAGGTCTAAATTTCAAGTTAGAATTCTAAAAACGAACTCGGCTCAGGAGAGGCAAAGCTAATCTAGGAAATGTGATCCCAGCTCTGCAGCGATGTTGGAACATCACTGTGATCTGCTCACAGGTTTCTGTGCTCTCGCTGCTGCCTCAACGCTGCTTCGTGGTGCCAGGAATCGTGAGCTGGTTCCCTGTCCTACTTTCCAGAACTGAAGGCAGGGATGAAAATAGAAAGAATCAATTCCTTTCCACTCCTGCAAGGCTGGAGAGCTTCAAACGGCACCAGAAATGAGCACAGGGACTGTCAGGGAACAAATGCTCTGGCTGGCAGAGAGCCCTGAGGGCTGTGCTGGCAGGCTGGGGGCACCAGGGTGGACAAAACCATTAAGTTTGGCACCATGGACCACTTTCCACTGGGAATGTTTAGGACACCATATCCAGAGTGAATCAAGGTTGAGATGCTTTCTTGAGAAGACAGACTATGTAAGCTTGACTTCTGCAGACTGAGCAGGATCTAGAAATCAACATCTGTCGTTTCTGGGCACATAATCTGAAGTTTTGGCTGTTATTTATAACTGAGATCAGGCTCCCCACCCTCACCCATCTGGTTTCGCCCTCAGAATAAACCTGAGCTATGGTAGGTCACTTGGGAGATCCCACCAGATCAGCTCCTGTCTCTCCCAGGACCAAAGCAGCTGTCCAGGAGACAAAAGAGAAGGCAGTCATATGGATCCCCCCAAGAATCAGCCATGCCACTTCTCCAGATTGCACATCACAGCTCAAGGAACTGGAATTACTGCCTGGACTAACAGAGCACGATTTCCCTCATTTCACACAGTTCTCACTGTCAAGCACCTCCCACGTCCTACAATTTTCTTACGCACCAGGTAATGTTTTCTTACAATGCATTCCCGAGTTGGAACCCTTCCTGGATCACCTACAAACACAGCAGGGCTGGGGAAGAGTCTGCAGGATGGAGTCTTCCCACTAACTCCTAAAATAAAAAGGTTTTTCACCCTTCATAGGAACTGTCTGGAGCCTCCTCATGAGAGGCCAGCTCCAGTCTCTGCTCTCTGTGACAGGGACAGCTCCCAGGGAACGGCTGGAGCTGGGCAGGGCAGGCTCAGGCTGCAGAGCAGGGCCAGGTTCTTCCCCAGAGGGTGCTGGCACTGCCCAGGCTCCCCAGGGAATGGGCACGGCCCCGAGGCTGCCAGAGCTCCAGGAGCCTTTGGCCAGCGCTGCCAGGGATGGACAGGGTGGGGTTGGGG
>VWZN01016277.1:0-39681 GCA_013396955.1 Regulus satrapa | reverse complement strand
CTCCTTGCTCTACAGGTACTTCACAACAGGAAAAGAAAAGTATCTTCCATTCTTTCTAGAGAAACAAATATTTTCTCTTAGAATAAATTAAATATTTTATCTGCAGAGTAAAATATAACTCTATCTTCTGAAAGAGAATATGTCTGTCTGGAATATCTTTTCAATGGGAATTAAGCAACACTGACATTATGTTAGATATACCCAGATATATCGGCTATTTAGATAGCCATAAAAGTTTTATTTTAGTTATAAAAGCCCAGCGCTAGTTTCAGCTTAATGGGTATGCTACTAATAATTACTCTTCAGCAACATTTGTCTCAGGGAAGATTGTACCTTCATCCACAATCAGCTTTTTCTGAAGTCAGAAGTCCTTCAAGTTCTTTTCCTGTAGTTATACACAACTATTTCAAAATAAAGGGCTGGCCTGTGAGCAGAGAATTACATGCTCCTTCCCTTTCCTCCTCAGAGAGACCACACTGTTTGAAGTTTTCCAAATAAGCCAAACACACACATACACACAATAAAAAATAAAAAATAATTTTTTTTAAAAAATTCTCCTTTCAGAGCTGAAAGGAGACAGATTCTAAAGGGCATCAGAGAGTAACCTCTGTCTCAAGACTCAGAACCACTCTGCAATGGTCCTATAATGAAAACTTTTAAAATCCTTTCATCAGAAATAATTACAAGTTTGTCTCTTGAAATGAACAGCCTTCTTCACAAAGCTGTACTCCCCTGTACCTTTGGCTGCCAGAAAATCATAGACTGGAANCCTATCACAGGGAATAACAGGTGCTCTAGCTCACAGACTGTGTGAACTGATCCCATGGCAGGGCATCAGACGCAGCATCCGTCTCCAAAGGAGGACAAGTAGGCTCCTCTTTCAGACACACAGGATTTGTCAATGAGCACTATTCCCATTGGTAACAGCAATACCTACTGTCCTCAGTAAAGCTAGGAAGTCCATGCCAGTCACAGTTTTCTTCATTTTTGTTTGTGTGTTTTTTGTTTGTTTGTTTGGGGTTTTTTTAACATCTTCACTGAGCAAGTAGAAAGGACTAGACATGATGGGGACAAAAACTGCCTAAAGAAGAAGTAATTAAACCACAATAAAAATACATCAGTCAGGAAATTCAGCACCTCTTCAATTAAGTAAATGAAAGAGATCAGGAACATGTAAGTGTGGCATCTTGGATGCTATATAATTTTCTAACATAATTTTGGATCAAAATCATCCCAGCTCAACTACAATCAGCGTTTTATTCAAGGAATGGATAAAGGATAGTTCCTTCATTACTTTGATCATTATCCTGAGACAGGCAAAACTTTGCAAGATAGAGAGATAGAAAGATGGATAAATAGATCCTATTGTATAATTCAGGATAAATACTTATGTTCTCCCTACCCCACTACCCTAAACCAAGTCAGTTACTTTTCCAGATCACACTTTGGCCCAACTAGGTATTAAAGATCCTTAACAGCTGGTGCGTTGTATTATTTTTATTTATTTGCAGGTAGTCTACATTTGCAGCAGTTTCTCTGAAAGAAAGAGGTAAGCAAATGTATGGACAAAACAACAAATTCAGTCTGTGAACTTGAGGCCAAATTGAATGGTAGTGTATAGTATGTAAGATAACATGAAGAATAACTCATTGAAGAAATGCATAGGAATCAATTTAATATGCAGAATCAATAAATATCATAGCCACCTTGGTTAAGAATCAGCAGAAGTTCAGTCCAAGTAGTAAGAATCAGTAGAAGTCAGCTCTGCTTTTCCTCACATACCCGTTATCTCCACATCATGGTCAGCTGATGAAGTCTTCCCTTAATGCAATTGCATCCTCTGCTCAAATAAACATTTCAAAGCCTCTTGGGTCCTTTTCCATTACAAAACAAAACAAAATTCATATTCATTTGTTCCTGGTTTAACTACCCCTAAAGCAATTATTTATCATTTGTTGGAAACAAAACAAAAACCCCAAATCAACAGCGGCCAAAAAGTAAAAATTGCATTGTCTTTCTTTTATACATTTACCATAATGATACAGGACTCCAGGTGTTTGACTACAATATATCCCATTGCATACTGTGGCCTCCTCAGTTGAGACTTCTAGCTAGATGACTCAAATAGGGACAGATTAAAGAAATAAAAGAGAGCATCTTCTCACAAAGCTTTTCAAAAAGCTTGCCTGAATCTGAAATTTTCTAGAGGAAGATTGTTTTTAGAATATGTAAACCATGAAAGAAAATACTTGATAATGAACTAACACATTCTCCACTAAAATGCAATTCTAATGAAATCATTACTTGATACTGGAAGAAAAGTTTTCCTCAGTGCACATAATATGGTGTTATCTGATGCTAAAATTTAATTACTATCTTTATTAGAAAAAGAAAATAGGTGCAACTTATCCTATTCATTTCCTTGTGGATAAAAAGCAGAACAGCTTCCAGATGAAATTTGTGTCTACATATCTGGTTTTGCACTCTTGTTTTGCACACACAAAATGCTTCTCCTTTTCCAACCTATTTTTCACACTGTTTTCATCTTGTGTAATGATGAAGTTATCATGATTCCTGGAACTTAGCATGCCTAAGAAGCTTAAGCCATTTGTGCAAGGACATGAATTTTGCAAACTGAACAGGAGTTTAGTGACATTTGGCCCATTAGTGCTCAGAACCTTATGGAACACTTCAAAAGCCTTATGTGTGAGAGTGACCAACCACTGGAACAGGCTGCCAAGAGAGGTGCGCAGTTTGTCTCTCTCTGGGGAAATCCAAAAACCCTCTGGACACAATCCTGTGCCATGTGCTCTGGTTTGACCCTGTTTGAGCAGGGAGATTGGACCAGACAACCACTGTGACCTCCCCAGTGATTCTCTGATTCTGTGAAGAGGGTGGGTGTAAATGTGTGTGTGACTCTGTGCAATCTATCCATGGGAAGATGTCTTTTATATCTCCAAACATTTTCACTCCTCTGAACACAAGAACAAGTTCACAGTAATCTCTGTTTGGCATTTTGAGGATGGTGCCAGCAGTTCAACAGAATTGAAGTGCAAGCTGAGATGGACTGGCTGCAAGGCACCAACACAATGACATTGTTGTGACATCTTCTGCTACACCCATTTCCCCTTCCAGTCTGGAGGCAGCAGAAGTGTCCCCAGGTGCTCCACTCCCATCTCCTCTGTGGCCATGGCTCAGCCAGGGGCAACCTCTTCAACCCTTTCCACTGTAAAATTCTACTGCAAGGTTTTTTAAAAAATTAGTCTCTTAGTCAAGTTTAACCAAGAAAATGAAAACAAAATAAAAACTTGGGCCAGAAAGTATGTCAAGTGTAATTGCAAACATCCTATTTCTCACCTGGCGGGAATAAGATAGGACTGCCAAGAGATCTAGCAGATTCAGGACAGGTAAGGCTGCCTCACAGAGGATCAGCAGGTGCTGTTCTACAAAGACCTCATCTCTACTTGCAGCCTGCTCTTTGAAGTTAGGCTAGAATTATTTTTTTTTTAAATTAAAATTAATGTTTTATTATTTTGCTGCTATTATTATGTTTTGTTCTGCTAAGGAGATCAGAAATAAAAATAGAATTTGGGGCAGAGACAGCAGCCCATAATGGTAGGGAGCACACTTACTTCTTTCTGAAAGACAATACTATCTGTCAAGATCTAGCCCATAAATGGTGTGACATGCTGCTGTTTCACTTTCTCATATTCATGCTGAAAAGTTCAGAAATCGTTTTCTAGGGGCTCAAAGCCAGGAATCATTCTTTCTATCTAGGCTACCTTAAGAATGAAAAAAGTTAGCAAGCACAACAAGACGGTAAAGAAAGAGTGGTATAAAGTGGAAACCTGAAAAGAGATGTGGGTAAAGGCAGTAGTCATATATTATACACAACCTACCAAAGAGTTTCAACAGGGGCATGGTTTAGTATAATGAGCTGCATTCATAGCAACTCCCACAGAGAGATGTCAGGAAATAAAACAAACAAAATTTTGCTGTCATGCACCATTGTGTTACCACACCAAAACCCAGCCCCCATGAAGACGTTCAGACAGAATTCTGGTACTACTTGTAAAAAAGCAAAGTTACCCATGGAAAAGGACTTGTATTAAGATAAGCAAAGTACACTATCAATCAGTTTTTCTGTGTCCAGATTCTCCCTGGGCTCTGCATGAGAAAACAGCAACCATTGACTTGTGCTCAGCTTTGCTGTCTGTGCCTTGTTGTGACTTATGCGTACAAGTCTGGAGCATTCTGCAGCACACAAGAGTGTGATGGTTACAGGTGTAAGCACAAGCCCTTCAGACCTCGCAAAATGGCACCCCCAGCATGAACACAGTCCAAGTACAAAGTAGCAGCAGGAAGATATAGAATTTAGAATTTTGCACTGCAAATTTGCTACCATAGACTTTGGGGAGGATCCCTCATGCCTGCCTGCTGTATCTTCCCATGTGGAAAAAGGATGGCTGGTTTCTATCAGCGTACAAGCGATGCAGCATCTGTGACTGAGGAAATTAGGACCTTGTTCATTTTCTGTTTGTGAAGTGTTTAAACTGCTCAGGATTCATGCATTTTAAGTAAAAATACAAAGCAGCCAGAGGAACCCTGCGGTATAACCTTCAGTAGTCCTGTTACATAAAAGAGAATCCTAAGGTATGTGGAAACTGAATTAGATGCTGTTTTAGATCAAAGAGACTGATGCTGGCAGAACCCTTTTTCAAACAAAAAGTCACACAACTGGCTCAATTAAATTGAGGTCTATTGCCTCCTTCCTGAAGCTGGGCTGGAGCTTCACTGGAACAGATTGTAAAGTTGGGACTATAAGCTATTTAGTCTCATACATTCCTCAATATACCTGCACAAAATCACTGAAGCTTTTATGCTGCAGGTTCTCTATGTTTTAGAGAAGATTATTGTATATAGTCTTCTCTACTTATTATTGTATATTGTATATAGTATATCCGATAGACTATATTGTATATAGTCTATCAGAAGCCATAGCGACAAGAAACTCAAACTCAGCTACATTCTTCATCTTTTGTATTTTTTGTGCCATCTTTAAAAGTATGGATCACAAAATATACTTGTCAACAACAAAAGTACTAAAACCAGAAAAAGTAAAAAATATTTCAATAAAAATTCCAATGGCCATATTGATGCTATGCATCATAGGATAGGACAGACTAATTTCTTTACTTCCACTTACAACAGTTTCAGTTTCATCTACATATACAGAGGTCCCATCTGCATGTTTTTCTCTGAAACTTTAGGGTGTGGGAAAAGTATGAGTTTTTTAACTGGTACTCTGCCCACAGTTAAGCCATTTGTTTTCAACTGAACACATTATAATTTATATTAATTTAATTTCCCCTTTCTCAGTCTCATGGGAAGGGGGAAAAGCTGGTTGAAAATTTGCATCTGATCATTCCAACAGCTGCTCTCAGGCAGGTTTTTCAATCTAGCATGATCTACAATTTTTACTGGTTAATGAATAGAAGCAACATTACTTTTCAAATTTCTTAAACGAGTGTCACTGTTTATTTTAAAAGAACTGGAACTGCATGGAAAGGCACCTGGGGTTCCTGGTCACTGTCGGGTTGAAGATGAGCCCGCAGTGCCCTGGCAGCCAGGAGGGCCCCGTGTCCTGGGGCCATCAGGCCCAGCATGGTCAGCCGGGCCAGGGAGGGCATTGTCCCACTCTGCTCTGCTCTGGGGCGGCCTCACCTCCAGCGCTGGGGGCAGCTTTGGGCCCCACAACACAAAAAAGACACGGAGCTGTCAGAGAGTGTCCAAAGGAGGGCCCCGAGGATGGAGAGGGGCCCTGAGGGGAAGCCGTGTGAGGAGTGGCTGAGGGCACTTGGTCTGCTCAGCCTGGAGAAGAGGGGACTGAGGGGAGACCTCACTGCAGGCACAACTTCTTGTGAGGGCAAGAGGAGGGGCAGGCACCCATCTCTGCTCCTTGGTGACAGTGACAGGATTCAGTAGAATGGCATGAAACTCTGCCAGGGGAGGTTTAGGTTGGCTATCAGGAAAAGGCTCTTCTCCCAAAGGGTGGCTGAGCACTGACCAGGCTCCCCGGGGCAGCGGTCACAGCACCAGCCTGACAGAGCTCAAGAAGTACTTAGTGATCTCAAGCACTTGATTCTTGGAACTGTATTGTGTAGTACCAGGAGCTGTATTCAGTTTATCTTTGTGGGTCCCCTCTTATTCAGGATATTCTATGATTCCATTCGATGGTGTGTGATATACAAGAAAGAAATGAAAACCTCATAACAAATTACTAATGCTGTAATAAAACACATAAAGTCATTGTAAATCCTGAAGTTTGTCCAAGTGTTCAATTTTCTTTCCTCTAAACTATGACATAGAGAGTAGAATGTTTTATCGCACTGAAATCTTTTTCTTCTGGATTTCTTTTAACAATCCTGTGTACACTTGTGAAATTTTTTAAAGGTAATTCATTGAGTAGTTAATGCTTAGCTGAGAGATAGATTTGCAGGATTAGAATGTCAAAATCCAAAACTTGAGGATATATTCACATAGTTCTGAACAAAACAGAATGGAAAATGGAAAAGAAAAAAAAACCTAAAGGTTTTTGGTTTTGTTTTTTTAATAATGGAGTTGTTTGCTCTCAGTGTTTGGATTTTTTAAAATACATCGGCTTATATCTGATTTTGCCATCATGTTGAAGTTCAAAGATCAACTTACTTTATCTATTCCTATGTCTTCCTGTAATCTTTCTCCTTATATTCACCTTTATACTGCAGCTTAAATTTTATACTCAATTTCACCTTTATACATACCATAAAACCTTCTCTCACTCTTCCTCTAGTTCTTCCCCAGCATACCCTCCTTTCTTCACTGGACTTCAGCAGTGTTTCTGTCACCAGCCCAGATCAGCATTTACCAGAACTGCAGAACTCACTTCAGCATAAGAAAAGATGGAAATGGGGGGCAGGAAACATCACCATAAGATTAACTAGAGTCCAGGTTTCCAAAAAGTTTGTCATTTGGATTTAAACTAGATGCAGTCTCCTAGACTTCTGGTGCATGTCTATCATGTCTATCCCGTGAAAACTTTGACGGTTGCTGTAGAATTAATTGCTGATGGTTGGTGCAGAATTAATTGCTCTGTATGCATCACTTAAACAGGAAAGAGCCAAAGACAATCAATCATCCCAGCATTGCCACAATTCAAATAATGCCACAAGCTATGGCAAGTCTCTGTGGAAATTATCCTCTTCTTAAGGAGATAATTCCATTAATGAGCTGCAAAATGTTTGACAAAGATTTCTGCTTTCAAATCTGGGACTTCTGGCAGGATTTCTGAAAGTGATCTCAGGGAACAGTTCTGGACACATAGAGAAACTTTCAATAATAGTTTACAAGAAGTAATTTTTTTAACTTACCCTATGCTGTACTTGATCGTTTTATACATATTCAGTAATGTATCACTCTCTCCCTATGGGCTTCACCTCATGAAGCCAGAAATTTATCAGGTATTCATGGAATTTTTTTCCCTTGAACTTCTCACATAAACTGGGACTGAAGAGTCCCAGATATTTTGGACAACAGAACACAAAGTCATGACAGGTCTGCTCTTTTTGATATCACTTGGCAGAGTGTATAAACAAAAAAAAATCAAAAGCAAATGTGCTCATTTTCACATCCATTTACATAACATGATGTAGAAGATGATAGGAATAAGAGGGAAATCCCTTCTGTAAGCAGTGAGTCAGTTACAAGTGGCATCAGTCAGCAGAGATCAACAGGAGCAAAATCTAGACCTAGAGTAGAACTGAGTCACTGGATTCTTGCGCATCTCAAAGGAACCTCACCTCATTTTTTAGAGCATCTTATTTCCCAAAACAGCAAGTCCCAACACCAGCAGGGACAGGCCTCAGCTGAGGGACCATGTTGTTGGTCAGAAGAACCTTAACAGACCTCTGAGACAAGTGATTTGAAGTCAGTGAATAAAAAGAAGTGTTATTTATCTACACAACTGGCTGTATCACAGCTTTAGGAAAAGACACAATGAGAATTTTTTCACTGTTCACATCCCAGATTTCACAGCCATGTGATGAAGCACCTGCTAAGAAATAAAATCCTGCCCTGGCCAGGCTCCAGGCTCTAAAACAGGTGCTAATGGTGACAACTGAGTCACAGTGGAAATCTGAAGTCCTGCCGGGTAGTCATAAAACAAAAAATGGGAAAAAAAAATACTCCAAGAAGTTATATAATTTAACAGAAATTTATCATGTTTATCCAAAAACTACTTAAAACAGGTTCTAAAAGCAGCACCTAGGTCACTGATACCATATACAAACCTTATTCTATTGGAAATTAGAGGTTAAATGAGGAGATTAAGTATCTTTTTCTTCCTTCCAGTATCACAAATATGGATCATGACATTGTCCTATCTCATCCCAATCTGCCCATAATTTGCAATCTCTATTTCCTTATTCATATCTGCCAGGGAAATAGCTGAAAGTTTGGGAAGGGACTATAAAATCTGAGTGTAAAATCTGCAAATCAGTGCCAGGAATGCAACACATGAACACACATTGTCACACTGTTAGTTTTTATGTAATTTAATTCATGCAGAAAGATAGACATTTTTTGTTGTTGTTGGTTTGGTTTGGTTTGGTTTAGGTTGGGTTGGGTTGAGTTGGGGTTTTATATGCATTATCCTTCAAGGGTAAAAAGCAGACTGCTAAATCAGTACAGCAATTCACCCAGATACCCTGGTCTTAACCCTGTACCATTGACATTTACAGATGTTTTGTCACTGACTTCAATGATAAAATGGTCTACTGTAATATCTGAAGCTTCATATATGCATGCCAGAAATTGTGGTGTTGTGATGCATGGCCATGGCCAAGAGGTTAGCTTTCTGGTTGTCCCCTGCAAGGGGACAGGTCCAGGCAAGTCAGTGTGTGATCTGACATGCATTATATGGTATGGTTGATCTCGGTGGGAAAGGAGGAAGATTAACTTTGAGAGCAATTTGGCTAAATTTGGATTTGACACCTTCCTCAGCAAAGAATGTTCGGCTCTCTCAGCTATTCCAGCTACAAAGGCCAAATCAGTGACCAAATTCAAAGGCTGCTTGAACCTTTCAAAGACTCTAATGATGGCTGCCAGCTCAGCAATTTGAGGAGATCCTTCAACAATCCAGACATCAGACTCCTATTTCTGAGTATCCAGGTCCTTCCAAGTCATCACTGACTTGAGGGATTTCCCTGAGCCATCTGTAAAAACTGTTAGGGCTTGAGAAGTGTCCTACTTTTAAATGAATTTAGAATCAAATGGAAAGCTGTATTTAAAAAACTTGTGTTTGAGGTAGTGAATGGAAATTTGACCAGAGTAACTATGAAGAGCAAACTGGAGGTGCTTGTTGGTCTGCAGCAAAGCTTCCAGACTATTCTGGTCAATGGTAAATAAATGTATGTCAGTTCACACCCGACGAAGGTCCAGAGGCAAACTCTAACCTTCATAATGAGCTGAGCCATTGATTCTTGTGGGCTGGTAAAGGAAGGTAAGAGAATGGGATAAAAACACCCACTCTGTGATTAACAATTGGTCCTTTGATACAGTGTGGGTGTCCCATTGAAATATAGGCATGAAATCTGGGGGATTTACCAGCACCACTAGGTGAAAGGGCAGGGTCAGATCTGCACGGTGGTCCTGTTGGGTGAAAAGCACCTCTGTCACCCTCTGGATCACCTGCTTGGTCTCCAGTGTGATGGTATGTGGCAAGTCCAGGGCATTGCTGCCATGGAGGAGGTTGAAGAGGGGAGTGAGGCGAGGAAAGTTCTAGAACTGGGGTGGGGAAATCATCATCGGGGTAATTAACATAAAGGCACAGGGATCTGTGGGGGAGAGGCCCTCTAGTCACCCTGACTTATACAGCTGTTTTATCCCGGGGACAGGTTTGGATCACTGACAACCAACTCTCAGTGCACAACAAGAAATGTCACAGGGGAGTATCAGAAAACCACTGCAATAAGTCAGCATATCCCTCAAGTAATATATACTGCTCAAATATCAGATGTGTTCCAAAGCACCCATGTCAAAATTTGATTTTGGAACAGTGCCCTTGAATTGGTCATCTCTCCCCCAGCAACCACATTTATAACTCTGCATCATCCATACAACTGAGACTGATAAATATGCTGAAAAGGTCATGTCATGCAGCAGTTGCTGAAGGGATACTACAGAAGGCTACAAGTAATAAGTCATGCAGGAAAAATTTACTCACTAAACTTAACACTCTTAAAATCCTTCTTTGCAGAATGGCAAAATTCCTTGCAGGAACAGTAGATGCCCCGGCCTAGTTATAAGGTAGTCTCCCATGACATTTGGTACATTTTCATTGTTGAGTTGGGCCTTTGACAACTACAGAAAAAAGGAGAATGAGAATTTTGCATAGGTACATTTTATGGAAATTACCTGGCTTTTCCAAGTATAAGATATGTATAAGGTACCAAAATTTCTGGTGACTACCACAATAGTCTCAGCATAGATATCACAAATACCATTATTTCCATTTTGTCAACAGTTTAATTTACTTATTAACTATTTCATTGCAACTCATTGTCACAGCACGTGATTTCACAAACATACAAACTGTTTTTCTTCTCTGTAATTCCCCCTACCTACTACAAAATAAAAACAAAGAGATCTGTGTGGTGTAAGGTCAAGCTCTAGAAAAGAGCGCAAGAAATGCTGTCAAAGTACTTCTGTCTCTTGGAACAAGGCATGTATATTAGAAAGTAATCTTGGATACAGACGTAGAAAGCATATTTAGAAAAAAAGTGTATGGAAGATGAGTGTGGGATTGAAGAAGGGACTACAGCTGACTTCATTACAGTTAACTCATGGCTGTAGTAATTACCAGAAAGAACAGTCTTGCCTTTAATGGGTTGCAGCTGTGACTAATCAAAATAATGGGATTAAAGGGGGTGGCTAGGCCACTCAGGAGAAGCTGCTGGAGAGACACTGAGACCAGGGCCAGGGCCACTGAAGGAAGAGAACTTGGAGAAGAACCTGGAAAAGAAAGGACTTTGTTTTATGAATAAAGCATGTGTTTTTAACCTGAAGCTATCTTTTTTTTGTATACACAGATCCTGGCTGTAGAAGGGCAGGCAGAGAAGGCTGGACAGAAGAAGGCAGAAGACAAACAACAGCAGTAGAGACAGTGACAGAAGGAAGAGAGTAACTGTAGTAGTTTTGGTTTGCCATTTTTGATTTCCTGACCGATGCACCAATTAATGTTGTAGGTTCAGTGCTGACTACATGTCCATGTACCTTCTAGAATTACTTACTCATTTGTTGTGAGATAGAAGCAGGAGAAATAGCAAAACAGGCCTAAAATTTCAAAAGGAATACAGAAAACTTTATTTACAGGCTGAACAGAATTATTAGAATCAGGACAAAACCTTCAGAACACTTCTTTCCTCACCCTTTCCCCCCAAATACTCTTCTTTCCCCCCAAATACTCTTCTTTCCTTCCTTGATGACAATGTAGAAAAACAAAACTTAAAGATTTTCAGTCAGTTTACTACATCTAGAATAGTCTTTCAGCTCACTTAGGGAGAGAAGCCTCTCTTGACAAGCCATGAGGACTTCTCCACAAGAATCAGTTCTCGGTTCTCTTGTGGTTTCAATTCCATGAATGGCAGCTGCCCAGAAATCTGTCGTTGTTAAATTTTTCCCGACCTTCCCACAGCTGTGTTTATGGGCCATGTTAATGCATGGGGTGTATTTTAAGGATGAACCATTTAAAAGCAACAAAACTTCTCTTCGTCTATCTCTGCCTCATCTTTGAGAACAGATGCTATCCTCTTCTTTCCCTTGGAGCAAAGGGCTTCATCCTTTAGTACTGTACACAGGTACAGTGCTGCCTTTAGGCAGCTTTCTGAGCTGAATTCCTGGAATAGCAGCCTGCCCTTAAACCATACAGCAGAAGCTTACTGCTTTCAGAGTCTGAAAGACGACTGAGCCAGAAGAAGAGTATATCAGTACCTCTTTATTCATGTTTATCTCATGTTACTAAATGAGAGTCTGCATATTAACTCTTTTCTACCCTCAACGAGAGGGCTGCTGCAACAGATTCACTTACCTCACAAGATAAAATTATGTGTATATTTGCTTTGACAGAATTCACATGGAACTGGTTACTGTTTTGCAGGAAACTTTTGAAGATAAAATAAGTTTTGGCTTATCACATAAAGCAAACTAAACTTCAACCTTAAGTAACCTAGGAAACTGTGTTCCTTTATTATTAATTTTGCTGTTGTTTTTCCACTCAGGGGCACAGATCATTTAAAAATATAACCAGTAATTGAGCTAAAAGAAATATTCTGATAAAGAGCAGCTTTATCAGAAACATGTTCTGCTAGTATAAACTTTCATATGCAAATGACACAAGACATGAGTATCTGGCTACAATAGTGCCCCCAGGTGATGTCCTTGTTTCAGTCAGCTTCTCTTGCGCACCAAAGCTGCACCAGCACAGAAACTGAAGGTCTCAAGCAGTTCAGGACTAGTCCTTTGGAGCTAGAGTTCATCCCCTGGAAACTCCGTGAGGCACAGACAAATCCCCTTTCAGCACCAGAAAAGAGCAGGCTGAGTGGGATATGGGGATCAGTACAGGTTTGTCTTTTTCCCAGTCCAGCAGCTTTGATGGGAAATAAGCTTCTGCACAAAGTACAGCACATGCTGCACTGTAGTCTCATCCTGGTAGGCCATCAGGACATTCTCAACTAGGCTAACCACAAGGAGGGTGGTTTGGAGAAGACATTTTTGGGTTTTTTCTTATTAGATGGGAGAGTGGAGGAAACAAGGGATGAGCTTTGTGGAGGGGAGAACACTTCAACGAAAGATGTACTGAAAGCAAGCTTCATTAATTTGCTGCACTATTACACAGGTGTTGTTCTTTGTACATCTTTAAAAGGCATTTCACATAAAAGTATTTATTCTGCTACCAATATTCACCAAGTAGAAAATACTTTTTAAAAGTATGCTGACTACAAAACATAGTGCAGAATGAATAACATTTGTTATGCATCCACCTTGTCCTACAAAAACTGAAACATTCCTATTGTCACCACCAAAGCCTTGCTGTTGAAAGATGCCTGATTGAATACTAGAACTCTACAAATGTGCATTGTTGTTGTTGCACCTATTTCAGGGGACACAAGGTAGCACATGTGTGTCACCCGTATGCAAGTACGCCAGAAAGAGATCTTACTTCAACATCTTAAGATTTAAACACATCTTCAGTCTGTGTGCGGGGACAGAACCTGAATCTGCAAGCACTCAGGATCTTACAGGACAAAATCCTTTACCCTATAAGCACTGTGATATCCTTCAGACCAGTAGAGAAGCACACATTACATTTCGGACACCAGGATTTGTGTTTGTTTGGTGTGGTGTTTGGTTTTTGGTTGGTTGTTCTCTGGTGGGGTTTGGGGGAGGGGTGTTGGAGTGTAAAAGGCAGGAGTTTCTCTGAACTCCACAGAGGAAGAAAAGGATACAGACATTGAATTAAAATCTTTAAAGAAATTTGGATGTATTGGACTGCATGGACATGGAGTGGAGATATAGTTACTTCTAGATGTAACTTTGAACAAGTAGGTAGAACATACCTTATGCATTTTAAGAAATGCTTTAAATACCTTAGAAAAATAGAAAGCCTTTGAAACTGACAATCCCTATGGCCTAGTTCTATGGCCTATCTCCAAGACATAACAAAAACACTGTGAGAACATTGTTTGCATTTTAGGAGAAAATAAGATAAACCTATTTATGTTAAGAAGGTGGAGTGTTTGTGTAGAATATTATTTGCATTTTTAAGATGGAACAAGATAGACTCACATACATGGATGATAGAAANGCCAGCGGCCATCCTGTCTTTGTCCTCTGCTTTATGGGACTCCTTGCCAAGAGATGATGTTGGAACCTGATTTTATGGACTTTAACAATTTAGGACTCAGCGTTCAGATGAATGCCTTTTTGCAAAAAAAAAAAAAGCCTTATTGCAAACAACAAAAGCCTCAGCTCCTATGAAGAACCAGATACCCACAATCCCCAATACAGAGGGGAAGTGATATTTTTGGTTTGGTCTTTTCAAGGGGATAATTGCTTTTTTATTTTTCTTTCTTGGGTTGGTTGGCTGGTTTTAGTCAGCGTGAGTTTAATATGGAATAGAAGTGTATTTTTCACTGGTTATAAAACTTGACATTTAAAAATTTGTACAGTTGAAGGGCTGCCTGTTCTGAATATTTAATCAAAACTAGGAATCCTCAGATAGGTGCTGCATCTTAATAAGAGTGAAAAATCTTTGAAACACCTATGATTCCAGCTGTCTGTATTAATTTTTTTCCATAAAAAGAAGTCAAGAAAGATGTAGCTTGTGGTTTTCTAACCACTTGATCCAAGCATCTGGAAGAGCCATCTCTACAAGATTAACTGGCTGGTTAACAACACCCTCTAATATGAAGCTTCTGCTCACTAAGGGATAAAATAGCCAGGGGCTATCTCAGGAATTATGTTTTGATTGCTCCTTACTTGTGTTACCTTGCAAACTTAATAGACATTTTGGGCCCGTTTAGTTATATATAAACTAGATTGTTAGCCATGTGGAAGCTGTGTTGACACCACTTAAACCCAACTGGCAATATTAAAATGATTGCCATTTGGAACATTATATTCTGACTACCTGTGGCATTCCAAGAGCAACAGATTTGGACATTAGCCTCTGGAAGAAACCAAAGAAATTAAAATAGACTCTCCATCCTTCAAAACTCAGAATTTATCTAGCAATTTTCAAGTCAGCCAGAAAAGGCACAGCCATGAAATGCAAAGAAGCACTTTTTTCCAAGCTTTGAATTAATAGTGAATGCCACTGCACAACACTCAGAATTAATGCAAAGCCTGGGAGGGCTGCTTGAGGTGATTGCATAAAAACACACATCCATTAGGACTTTTCTGTTTAGCACAGCGTTAATGAAGTACAGCATTTTCCCATTCAGAGAAGCAGGATCTGCACTGTTTACTGGCTGGTTTTTGCTCCTACTGCTGGTTCTTGATCCAAGTGCAAAGGAGTACTTCAACTGCCACCTCCTGGCTAATCAACCCTTCTGCACTGCACCAGGCTGGTTCCCATCTGGCTTTCTCAATCCTGTAAACAGAGACAAAACAGACTCCCCTCTAATCCTAATCCAAACAGGAACCTTACTAATTGTAGTTTTTTCACCAGTACTAAAGACTGAAAAACAACACTATTTTCAGCTTTGCTCTCTGCAATTTGGATGCAGAGGAAAAGAGTAGGAACTTGGATGTAGCACAGAAGGAAAGTTACAGGTACAGTGGAGGGTAGGACAGGTACTGCAGACCCCAAATAACATGTCAGTACTGAAATGGGGGAATCTCTCTTCTGCCAAGATCTGCCATGTCCTGTGAAGTCTAACCTTCACAGGGAAGGTCAAGGAGCTAAAAGGAGAAATCATGGATGATTTTACCAACACGATGGGGTAAAACTGGTCATTACACAACACAGGTCAAATACAGGTTTGTGGTGAGGAAGATAAGGATATTTACATACACATTTTCATTTCATTACTATCACATCAGCTTCCAGGTAAGGCAACATATCATAGTCATTCTTATTCTGGGAGATAGGTGGCAAGAATTAAGTGTATGTCTTGTCAGAGAAGCTGAAGCATTTGAAATTCTGCATCTTGTTTACAAGGGACTATGACCATAAAGTAGCTGGAAATCAAAGGTATTTGGAGCCTCTCTGAACAAGAATTAGTAAGATTGCTGCTTCTACTTATCTATCTGCTGAAACTGAAACAGAACTAAACAAAAACTGAAATAAAGAGAAAAGGCATGGGATAAATATAGGTATTTTGCATTGCTAACTCAGACTTAAAAAAAAAAAAAAGTAGTACTCTACTAAAAAAACTGGAATAAATAAGAAAAAAATCTGTTCTGCACCTCCAAGATACCATGTTTCAAAGCAGCCCTCATAGTACAAAAGACAACAGAAACTGAGAACATGATAACAGATCACCCTTGGACAAGGCAAGGGCCATAGCTGAACATTTGATCTAAAGAAAGCATCATACTTAGTTTAAAAAAAGGCCCAGGGAGAGTTGAAAGTCACAGGTACAACTCCATGTAAAACTACAGCCATCAGTAGTATCTAATATCTCCTCAACACAAGTCTTCAGCAGCTTGGCATTTCTTTGGCATTTTTAGCATTTCTGGCATCGTGAAAAGGAAGTATTCCACTCTCATAAAATCTAAATACCTCAGGCAAGGCCATGGTTGCATGCTCTATTCAAAACCTCTATTGATGGATGAGAAGGCCAGAGAAACAGACTTAATCCCTAGATTTATAAACAAGCAGCATTATTTCACTGTATTACACTAACTTGCAGCCAAGATGGACAACACTTAAATAAAAACTGTACAACAAAAACTGCTTGTAAGTTTGAAGTTTCCCCTTTGCGCTCATAATCTTCCTTCAAATTTTCATTTGTTGCAATTTTTATTTATTTTCTGAGTTATGATGTTGATTATCCAGTGCTTTGCATCAGTGCTTGTCTCCATGTAAGAGGCTGGGGAATCTCTGGATTAAAAGATGAAGATTGTTAAAACATCCTCTCCTGAAATTCCTAATATATTACAAAGTAAGATGGGAAAATCAGCAGCAGCAATCAACATTAGATGGGGAAATTAATAAATCGACATGATAAGAATCAGAAAAGCATCTTAGGAGGTTTATCTGAGGAAAGCCTGTTACTTACTCACATATCACATGCTCCCAGCTTTCTAACACTATATATCAGCCTTTCACTCCCATCCAGTGGGATTCCCCATTAGTCCACACTACTTCCTCCCCATCCTGATGCCAATCTCTCAAGAAACTCCTGACTCTCCAATTCCAGCTGAGCTCTTCTCCTAGCTACTGCCACCTTTGCCGCATGATCTAATAAAGCCAATTTTGTTTATCAGCAATTTCAAAGTAATTTTCAAAGACAGTGTCTTGTCATAGGTCTTTTGGCCTGTTTGTTACACAGGTTTGCATATAAGCCACAGTTATTTGCAAAACACTTTGAAATTATTGAACTGTATAAATAATACACTATTTCTTTACAAACTGTACTAATGCTGTACCTGGTTCTGTCACAATAGTTCCTAAGTTTAGGGTATAGTGACAAAGTTCTTATAAACTGTAATTACAATTTTTTGAAAATTAGTCAAAACAATGAACCAATTCCCCTCAAATAATTTAATCAGTTTTTGATCAAAACTTGGAAATAAAGGCCAAATTGAACTAACCCCATTATCCACCTCTCTCTGTGCTTCACTCTGTGCTTCACTCACTTGTCACTAAGATGAAGCATAGTGTAAAGGAAAAAAGCCTTCCCTTCTGTCTGGGGAAAAAAGGGCTTGTTGTAACAGAATGCCTTTTCATTTGGGGGCTGACCTTGCTTTAATTTCCTTTCACTCTTAATCTGCACATCACTACAGCAATGTTACTAAGGCAAGGAGATAAATATCTGGCTGTTGAAGGAAAATAATATCCAAGAAAGTACAAGCAATTTATTCACAACTGTCAGGACACAAACCTTTGGAGGATTTTCCCTCTCTCCACTAGCTGTATGAGGAATTTACAACATCCCCCATTGATGATCTTGCCACCACCTTCTTGTGCTCACAGAGAACTGCAGAACACTTGCTCTTTTTTAGCACTCTTACAACATAAAAATTTGACACAGGAGGACAGTATTTTACTTTTTTGCAGTTTCCCAAGAGCACCAATTAGTTTCCTTTCTTTCATCTACACTTGCTTGGCAGGCAGGAGTGACGCTTGGTTGCAGTGAAGAAGACACATCACCATTAGGGCTCTCAAACACACAAACAGCACTGCTCTGAAGAAAGCAATGCCAGGAATAGATATGAGCATGTGCTCAAGGAAATGCCATATAACACAGCTGCAGGGTTAAATATGTACCCTGATGATTTTTCTGCTTCATCATCCTGATCTGCAAGTAATACAGCCCAGAACTGATTCATCATTTCATCATTTGTTTCATCATTTATTCCTTGAGGAATTCACAGCTATGCAACATCAGTCAGAGCCAGATCAAAGATCCACGGCTAGAGGCAACAACTTTTGGGTCTCAGCTTGCCATGTTTTAGAAATGCAGTTTCTCTGCAAAAGCCACGCAACTGAACTAGAAAATTCATCAAGCTGTTCCTTTCAATTAGTCATCACGACATGCAGGATGGGTTTTAATGCTTCTTAGCATTCTCTACATGTTAGCCCTGTTTTGTGAAGATCATTTTGAAGAAGTGATGCTAGAGGGAGGATCAGGTAGGTCACTGTCATTAAAAACACTTTAATTGACTTTTGCAAAGTGAAAGTGCTGACTGCTCATTAATGCAGTCATCTTCTTTCCATACATACAAGACTGCTTCACAACCAGACCTTGAAGCATCCATTCTCTTTGGTTTTGTACTTTTTGCTCAAATCACAGTTAGAAAAAACACACTTACTTAGTATTCTCATTAATAATCTTTAGCAGGAAGAAAATGTGTCGATTTTATTTCTGACTGATACAATGCCTATGGGGGTTATGAATGCATACATGTACTGTTTCAAAAACAAGGAAGCTTTGGCATAAAAACAAATTACATTGCAAATCAACCTGAAGAAAACATCAAACTAGAACCTCTGCATACAAAATAATTCAGAATACTGATAATTAAATGCAGATTGTGATGGGACAGCTCACAAGAATATAGAGCAGGGAAGAAAAAGATTATGTATGGGTCCTCCATTTCATTACAGGGCAGAAAAGGAACAGTAATCTGCTAGCAAAGTGATAGCACCAAGACTTCTTGTATTTAGCTAGACAACTGAAAAAAATAGCTTTAGGCTAAGCAGGATCAGCATAAGAGGCTAGAGGATGAATTTGAGGACAAATTTGGGAAAAAAAATCTTAGACTATCACATATGCCACCTTAGCCAAGGTGAAGTAAGGGGAAAGGAAAGTAATTGGATACAAACATCTGAAGGGAAGAAACATCAAAGGAAGAAGAATCATGTGCTGAAATAGAAAGCTTGTTATGTTGAACAAAGAGATGAAATTAGAATAAGGACATTTAATACGGTTACTACCAAAAATAGCTTCAGTTAGAATACATCAGGATATGGAATATATCACAACTGATACTGATAAAGAGAATTTAGAGGTAACAAAAAAACAAGAGGCAGAAAAATATGAGAATTCTGCAGTAGAAACATGATGTTATGGAAAGTACCAAACAACAGTGGTCCTAGAGCACTTTTGTCCCCATTTTTCTAAATAGTAGGACCAACAATGTACTTAAAAATTTCAAATATGGAAATGCTGCATTTTTAATAAGAGCAAATAAATATTTTTTCTAAAAATGTTGGAAACTTGCTAGGCCATTGAAATAATTTCCACAGTTTTCCACTTTGTGTAGACATATTGGGAAACACTGGTAAATAAAACATAAGAGTGTTTATGCAACCTTCTGGAGTAGAAGTTTTAGGCAGTTTTTTCTCATTTTCAGCCCCTACAGTGATACCCCAAAGGGAAAGAGTTCCACAGCAACCCCAACAGGACCTTTGTGATACAGCACCACACTACCCAGGGCACACCAGGGTGTCCTATGCATTCAGACAGAGACAATTCCCAGGGGATACCACCCTCCTGCAGTGCTGTGGTAGCCCTGGCACCGTACCAGAAGACACTCTCGAGGGTTTTAAATGATCCATAGCTGTTTACATTATTCATTTCATTATTATTAAAACAGTGACAGTCTGACAAAAGCTGCAGATTTTCAGACAGATATGCAGAACCAAGTGGCATAAAGCCTGCAGACTGGTTGTACACACAATTAAAAATGAACTGGCTACAGAGACAGATGCAATCCCCCCTGACCTTAACAATGTTGATGTTTACATATGAACCTCCCCACTCCACTGCAGATAAGGAATGACAGACAATACTACAAATTAGTGAAGGTCAACAGAGTAGGAGGCAGCAGTTAGTCAATTACAAAAGCAAACCCTCCACTAAGGCACCAAGTCCTGTGTTTCCTCAGTATAATCAACTGCCTGAGTCATAGGGGTCTAATAAAATTGACCTGTTTTTCCTTTATCTAATTGACTGATGCCTGGAAATGCATGAACTTTAGGTGTGATAGAATTTAAGTCTTAATATCATGTAGCAAAAGGCAAACATCTAATTAGTCTGTCTTCAGGTCTAATGGTTGATCCTGCAATGTGCAGTTCTATCCAGCCATGAAAAAAAATTCAGTTTGAAGGGTTTACAAAGACAAAAAAAAAGTTGTTTACAAGCTATGTATGAACTCAACTGGGTCCTAGTAAAGTTGCTACAGCAAAACAGCTCTAGTGTGTAGAACAAGGATTGAATTATACAGACGTTAAAAAAAAAATCCCAATCCACAAACCACAAAAACTAATGCTTTCCTCAGACAAGATGTATTCTTCCTTCTCGAGATGGAAAAAAAAATCATTTTTATCATTGTTAGTTTTCTTGAAATAGCAAGCTGTCAAAATTTTTCTGATTCATTCCTTAGAATAAGTAATTAAAAATCCAAAATAGCTTTACAGATATGGTTCCCCCTTTAGCTCCATGGATTATCTTACATAACTATGCACACACTTTAAAAACTGTATATATCTTCCAGATTTTAAAGGTTTGTGGGTTTTTTTCCCATGCATTTCCTACATATGGCCTTCAGGGGAATGGTGTCAGACCTTGCTCCCACTGATAAGTGTCTGCAACAGCTGTTGTTGCTTGGTGGCCCCTCCTTTATCCAAGACACTTGTGTGTGCATTTTAGTTTAGACCCCCCTGCTGAGCTTTAACTGAAATAAAGCTGGACAGTTGCTGGTTGCAGGTACTGTTAGACACTTGGATTTTCAGAGGAGTCCCATACACCCAAATCTCCCTGCAAGAGTCGGTATCTAACAACATCTGAACCCAAACCAGATGATACCCCACAGGTTTCCACCTGTGGCTCCGTGAAAAATGTATTTGGACATGAAAGGACCAGTAGGTTTGCTTTTACTGAAGGCTCTGTGACCCTCTTCCCCTCCAACTACCCTCACTGAAGTTATAAAATGGAAAGCAGCTATCAAAGTCCACTATTATATAATTTTCAGAATGAAATTATAGAATAATATAGAATATTAATTATAGAATAATATGGAATAATAATTAAAAATCATTATTAAAAAAAAGATAATAAAATTTGATATAAACTCCAAAATTGTACTTTCTCTGTATAACTCCTTATGCGTTCACAATATCAAGGAGTTTCTGCTATGAACAAAGCAATTCCCTAGGTTTTCCGCTAATGCATTCTGTTTGAAAATATATTTAAAATAAAGTTCATCCAACAGTGCACCACAGAGCACAGCCCCTGTACAGGGATTTTTCTGACACTAAAAACTATGGAACCAGAGGCTGAAAAAAATTATTGAAAACTCAAAGCCAAATTTTAGTCTTCATTTACACACAGTTTGGTGACAAAATACATACATTCTCTCTCTCTTTCTCTAACTACACACAATATTTTACACAAACACAAAACTGTTTATGCAGTTTTACATATGCAAATACGACATACAAGAATATCAATTTCCAAATTAATTCAAGTTCCCATTGTTATAATAGTACTTTCTCTCTCTAAACCACTAACATTTTTTCAATGTTCTTTTTCTTGGGAAATTTACTACCTGATTTCCTTCCCTCCCTGCTAACACATTTCCCTTGAACTGATTTTGCTTCTCAACCATTTCTATGTCCCCCAGTGTCATACCGCTATTTCAAGGCTAAATGCATTCTATCACCACACAAGAGTCATTCCCTAATAGGCAAATCAATTTATTTGCTATTTCTCACTCCTTTTACCAACAGGCTACTCATTTGAAAAACCAAAATTTGTTTTCAACATTCCTAAGAGCAGAACACTTACAATACACATCATGAACTTGAGTTTTTTAAACAATACTTCAAGTACTCACATACATCCACAAGCAAATAGCCACAGCTTCCAAAGGCTATTAAAATAATGCTTTATGTTGCCNTGACAAGAGTTTATTACATTCATGAACTGCCACAAAGAGTAACATTTTAGAAGCAAGTAGTGAAAAAAGGAAAATAAGTAGACTTTACATCTCTTTATGATCAGATTTGGTACACTCTACAGGTCCATTTAATTTTAGATTGGTCCACTGACAGGTCCTAGAGACTTTTCACAAATTTTTAAGTGTCTCTTGAACTACTCCTACTAACTAATTCCCTACATAGTTTAAGGGAATTCACAACAGGCACTGATCTGATAACATTAGCACTGTCATGCATAGTCAACTTTACATAAATATTTCCATTCATCTGAAAAATTGCTTATATGATAACATCAACAAAAACTAAGCAAACATCAGAAGGCTGCATGTCTATTACCCACAGCTACAAATTAAATCAAACTTTTAGCAGGATTAGTGCTCAAAAGTATGAGTTTCCCTTGGGATACTTTGAGAAATCAGAGCCCAAGTTTCCTTTTAATGAAAGACGATATGTTTGTATTAGACAGAATATTTACAAACACTAAGGCAAATTTTTTTAAAAATACAGCTTCACTAATTACTAAATATTTACTGTGCTTAAAGTCCATGGAAGGAATAACATTGTTTTTGTGACACTACAGTCACTACTGATGCAGTAAAATTTTATTTAAAATAAAACTATGCTCCAGAGAATAATTAATCCTTAACATATCTTTCCTCTGGCCATCACAGATTTTGTCTCATTGTCAGATGCTTTACAAAGATCTGGGAGGAAAATTAGGGAGAGAAGTTTGGGTCCTCACACATCACTCATGCCCTGCAGCACCTGGATCCTGTTGCATACATCAGCAGGATGAAGCATTTTCTACCACAGCAGGCGTGATCTGCACGGAGATCACTGAGCTCAGAGAGGTGACGCCAGGAGGGCTTGGGCTTCCTCTGGCCACACAGAACAGGCACAACAAGCTCTGCAGGACTTTGGTGAGTATTTACACCTCTCTGCCCAAATGCACTGAGCGCTGTGCCCACCAGCTGCATCTCCACACAGCAGACCCGGGCCCCTGCAGAATGCACTAGCTGTGTCCCACTGGAAAAGAGAAGGGGTGGTTCCAGCTTGTGTGCAACACAAGAGCTTCCTCACCAAGGGAAGCAGACACAGCCCAAAGGCAGGGCCTGCTGTGTACCAATATACAGATCACCAAGGGACAGAGTTTTCATAAGACAAAAAGAGCACTAACAAGACCTAACAAATTCACCCACACACATTACCTATAATACACTTCACGCATTTTGAGCTGGCTCTTGTATTTTATAGTCTGGTAAGTGCTTTACAGAAAATTACCATCAGATAAATTGTCAGTTAACATACATGAAGGCCAAAGAGGTCCCAAATGAGAAAATTAGTAAGAACTTCTTGAAGAGCAAATTTAAATGTATCAGTCTGTACAAAACTGTTGCTGTTTTAAGATACAGTCTTATGAACCAGAAAAATATTGTAAACTTACATTGAGATATGAGGTCTTTGGAGCAAAGAAAATGGATCTTTGAAAGCAATGGTAATAGAAAGTGGTTAGCACATTCATGCAAATGAAAGAACTAATTTACATGCAATTAAACTCCAGAGACTCAGAGAAGTAATTCTCAAATCTGGCCAATCAAAAGCTAGGCATATTAAAATAAGAGAAAGAATATGTTAATTTATTAGTTGGGGAAAACCGGTACTCTCTTTTTTGTCAACTTGTCAGACAAAAGCCAAAAGAAATATATTTAAATGCAGCCTTTCAGAGAAGTGGCTGCAGAAAATGTGGCATACACTCCAATTTGGGAAGAGGGCAAGTCAATAGAGACACAAAGGAGGTTAGAATGTAATTCCTAGCATAAAGGAGATGTTGAAAATCAAGGAAAAGACAACAAAGGAATATGAAAGAGTTGCAAAATCCAAGGGTCCTGAAAGAATGTGTAGTATCTCATGTTTTTGTAAAGCGTAAACTATGTTTGCAATTTATGAGAATTACGATTTTGCCAAGAATAAATTCTGGCTTGAGTGAGAAACCTCTAGCAAGACTGCAGACCTGATTTCTGTTTCACAGAGAGACAAAAACCTATTAAGAAAACAGGAAAAGGCACCAGTAAAAATGCCACTTTTTAATACTGAAATTGTTGTACTGCTGTAGGAACAACCTTAAAGGCTGCTCCAATGAGCATTTGAGGCTAACTGGACAGCTCACTGTGTTGAAAAGCACAACCACAGGATGTAACCATGTTTACTCTATACTGTAACCATGTTTAACATTTACTCTTTAATATTTACTCTTTAACAAATGTAATTCACATTACATTGTAGCTTGTGCATACATGTGAACAGTTACCACATCTCTCTCATCAAGAAATGCTACTAATCTACAACATTTCCTGAAATATTTTTGCCCTTATCATTAACTAAAAACCACACAACCATAGAATTATAAAATATGTTGACTTGGAAGGGACCCATCAGGACCACTAAGTCCAAATTCTGGCCCTGCGTAAGATATCCCAACTCAGCCATGTACTTAGGAGATTTAAGGAATAAAATCTAGTGACCTATTTTGGTTGAACCCATATTCCTGAGGTTTTATTTGCTGCAGCTGAATCTGACCTGCTATCTGGAATTAATATTTTTAAAGTTAATTAACTGAAAGGAAATCGAAAGCCATAGAAAGCCTGAAGTACAGATGATCTTTCCAAAACTGTCATTACATTTCAGAGCAATCACATTTACTTTCCTGAAGTGATGTCATCCTTAATAATCAATGACCTATGTATCATGGCATCATAAATACTGTGTCATTTTTTATTAAAACAGAGTTT
Organism: Regulus satrapa; assembly: GCA_013396955.1. Taxonomy (NCBI): domain Eukaryota; kingdom Metazoa; phylum Chordata; class Aves; order Passeriformes; family Regulidae; genus Regulus; species Regulus satrapa. Next base: position 14,685 of record VWZN01016277.1, on the reverse strand, counting down.
TGATTCAAGGAACACTGAAATATAAACATGTCACAATGGCTTTGTGTGTCAATATGCTCTAAGTGCCATTAAATGCAAAATCTCTGGCATTACAGAGCATCATTAAAACATGTTTTGTCAAATTGAGTAGGTTTAATTAAATCTATTATATCCAGAAGGCACACTGCAAAAGACAAGGACAGTATGCAAGAACTATACACAATTAATTCTATTAATAACAAAAGCTGCCAAGTAGAAATTGTCAACTTGTTTAAAAACAGAAAGCTCTTACATTGCCAAGTAATGGGGGAATAGTTTTTAGTGGTATTTCAACCACTTACCTTAGATGCGTAGGAGAATACTGTAATTGTAGTATACCTAAAGCTGAAAGGGACCCTTTTAAGGAGCACTGGGTCCAAGTACCTGGGCCTTGCAGACTACATAAAACACTAAATCACATACCTGTCATTCAGACACCCTTTGAACCCTGTCACACTTGTTCACATGATGACCACTTCCCTGGGCAACATCTTCCAGTGACGGATCACCCTCTCAGGGAAGGATTTTATCCTAGATTCCAGTCAGGAGCTTCATTCCATTTCCTTGTATCTTATCACTGTCACCAGATAGGGGACATCAGCACCTACCATCCACTGCCCTCCCTGTGGAGGTTGTAAACCACCATGAGATCTTCTGCAGCCTTCTCCAGGCTGAACGTGCCAAGTGACCTCAGCTTCTCTTTATAAGTCTTGCCCTTGAGACCTTTCACAATCTTGGCTGCTCTCCTTTGGACAATCTCTAACAGCTCAATGTCTTGCTTTGTCCAGAGCTGCCCCCCGCACTTAAGGTGAGGCTGCTCCCACACAGATGGACAATTCCCTCCCTCATCTGGCTGGCAATGTTGTGCCTGGTGCTGTGCCTGATGCTGTCACTTTACATACTTGAAGGTTTTTCCCTCCTCAGGCTGAACAATGCCAACTCTCAGCCTGTCTTCATAGCAGAGGTGTTCTAGCACCCCAGTAATTTTCACGGCACTCCTCTGGACTCACTTCAACAGTTCTTATGCTCCACATATTTCTTATGCTGGTTTTCAATGCAGTAACCTGTGCCATGGCCTCGTGCTTGCAGTGTTGCACAGAAGGGTAGCAGCTCTCCATGTGCCCAAGGTACTTGCTGCCTTCTCGTGCAGAAACCGTGGCCGTTGCTCAGGAAGGTGACTCTGCACAGGTAAGACGCTGGACAGTCTGTTTCCAACACTCCTGGGCTTTATGAGCAGTATGTACAGAGCAGAGACAACTGCACAGACTGAGTCACAGCAAGTCCTAGGGTGATGCCCTCTGCTCACATGAGCCCAGGGGAGGGAGTGTGGCTTGCAGGAGTTCTCAAGCCCTGTGCTGAGTGTTCTCCCAAAGTTCTAATGAGGAAGGGCTCTGCTAGATCCTTCCAGGCTGATGGTGCATTGTGCTCAGCTCATGAGCTCAGGAGCTACCTGGCTGCTTGTGGTTCAGCAGGAGAAGCCCCTCATGAGCCTCAGGGCTTGCTCGTACTGTCAGGGAATGGGCAGCTCTGGTGTTCGGAAGGAATTTTGCCCCGAGGTGGACTGGCCCCAGTCCCTGGGAGTTCTTACCCTTTTTCTGGAGCACTGAGCATGGCCACTGGGCCATTGTGGGTAACTTAATGACTGTGCTCTTGCAGCTCCACATGATGACTGGTGCCCTGTGTCTGCAGTCAGGAAGGTTTTTTCTCCCTAGGTCACAATAACATGGGCACAGGCTTTGGGGGGCATTGTCTTCCTCTGAAGCCCTAATCATGGAATCCTTCCCAGAGCATCTGTGGGTTACTTTGAATAAGGATCTGCCCACCATTCTTGAAGCACAAAGATACCATAGGTGCCTGAATCCCAACAGAGCTTTCTGCTCTCCTGAAATCATGTCATCCTTAATAATCAATGACCTATGTATCATGGCATCATAAATACCATGTCATTTTATGATTTTGATTCAAGGAACACTGAAACAGAATCATGTGGCAATGCCACCACTTTTCAGCTGTCCCTGTACTCCTTAAAGCTGCAGTCTTTTCCTCGATCTTGGTCTTTGTTTCATGTGTGTGCTGCTGTGGGCCTGGGAAGCTTGTCCAACAGAGCAAGCACACAGCACTGCAGTCTGGGGCAAGTTTGGGAGGGGGAAATGGGAAGCTGCAAGGGTGGCTTCTGTAGTGCCAGAGGCTTCTTTCATGTCAGACAGGCAGTTACAGCTGGCTCCAAGGTAGACCCACTGCTGGGCAAGACTGAGCCTGTCAGTGATATTGGCAGGATTTCTGGGACAACATAGCTAAGAAGGGGAAAAGAAATTCTGCAGCAACTACTCACATATTGCAGTGAAATGTTGAATGCCACTGCACATTGTAACACATTTTCAGCCCTGAGACGTTCAAACAAATTTTACATGCTTCAGTGGAGTCCTTATTGCCAGTGTGCAATGCCATGGTGAAGGTAAAGCAGAAGCAAAAGGCAGTCTCCAGCCACACATTCCTCAGGGAGGCCTCCAACACACACAGTGCTGCAGCATGAACTCCAGCCTTACCAAACAGCACTAATGGAACAAACAAACAGGAATGGCACAACCAACCCATTAACTTCTCAAAAACTTTTAAGCATAAGAATCAAGTTAGCACATTTTGGCACCACAATAAAAATGCAGAAATTTAATTCAAAAATTAAGAAACCTCTTTAAACTCTTCAAAAGATTCTCAGATACAAGTCATTATCCTCTGTATAACTCAAGCATCCACTGGCTGCATTCACAACAAGGCATATTTGCACAACAAGTATATTTATTTAATGAATATGGAAATTCATTCATACCAACAGAACAGTTGGTATTTACTATGCATTTCTTACAATGAGCCACCATAGATAATTTGAAAAAGATGTTTCTATTAAAGCTTGCTTGTGTTGCTGCTCAGATTATTTACTCAAAGAAATTTAACTCTTCAGAAAGCAGAGTAACAGAGTAATGTTCCTGCTTCTTCACTAGAACTTCCATAGCCACCTGTAAAATGTTGGTTCTCTTTTGAAAACCAGTTCAGCTTGCCTGAGAACTGGAGCCTGATGCTATGTTAAACAACAGTGACACTCTACATGGTTCCATTTTAAAACAGACCATTTGTGACAGCTTCAGAAGTGATATACATTAATCCTGCTTGGGGTTCAACACTACTTCACCCTGGCTATCCTATAGGATAAAACTTATTAATACTTAAATATAAGCATTAAGAGTATCATGCATTTTACATAGAATGCTTTGGTTCCAACATGATTTCTTCATTGAATCATTGGCCAGCAAAGCACTTGCTTCCATCTTACCTGAATTATTCATGAGGCATGCCTCTGTAGAAATCATCAGCTTAACTGGAAGAATTGCTTAGCAGAATACCCCTGTCATCTTTTATTTTTTCCCCTTTATTAAGTTCTGTTGTTAATCAAAAGCGCTGCATTTTTTGCCCAAGAAAGAAGTAGTGTATGAAGAATTTATTTATGATCAAGGATTACCTGCCACATATCAGGAATAGAACCTTAGACTGACAGATTAGGGCAGATGACAAAGTTCCTAAGAATTAGTGAAGAAATACAAATAGGTAGGTATTAGTAACATTTTTTATATAAATAAAACTTGGTATAAGCAACTACTTGCCAAACATCTACTTTGAGGAAGTAGTAATTGTCTCAAAATAAAGGCACTAATATGACTGTAACTTAAGATGAACTTTAAAAGGAAATGAAAATCATCTGTTGATATTGATCAAGATATAGACACAATTTATACAATTATTTGAGGAGGATTATATTTAATCATGAAAGCTAAAAACATATACAGCACACAACTAGGTTTCCAACTTCAGTGGTTACTTCAGTAATTTTGGAGACATAATGCACTCAATATCTTACAGGCAGAAAACCCCTGTAAACTAAAAATGTGCTAAATGTAAAACTTGCAGTGAATTTAATCCAAATCACTAGAGTATAATCCAAAACTTCACAAAGGAAAAGTTCATATCTCTGAAAAGAGCAGCACAAAATTATTTTTTAAAAATCATTTATTTCAACGGAATATAAATATGAAGACTGAATCAGTTCTCTGTTATCAATTCACATTACAATTTTTTCTGATTTCAAGGTGCTAGGAAGAGTGGATGCAAATTAGAGTCAGAAACTCACTCATTCTGTAACTCATACAACTCTCCAGAACTAATTCAGTTTCTCTAGCAAATTGTATCCTGTGCTTCTGAATTTTAGAGCTACCTTTAAAAACAGAACCAGAATACTCAATTCCCTCTCCTCAAACTTCATTATCACTTTGACTTAGTACCATCTTCCCATATACACATTATGAAAAAAAACCCAATAATTTAGAGCAATTTATGTCAACAACACTGACAGGTAAGTGAATGTTTCTTGCTTGATTATTAACTACATTAACATTTCTTTTGATGTCCTTAAAACTTTAAAGAGGACATATCCTAAGGAAGAGGCTGAATCCAAGCACAAATTCACTTTTAAAGCAGTGATATTCAGCATCACAGTTTTGAGCTACACTATAGTCATGCCCCTTTTCCCCCATCTTTGAAATGATACATGTCTCTAGAGATAGGATGACAGAACTATTTTTCTATTGTCAGGAACAGAAGGGCTGTGATCTTCCTAGCATCTTGAGAAGGGCATATAAGCAAGAACCTCCTGTCAGGAACTCCTAGGTAAAGTGTAAAATCTGGCCCTTAGAAGTTTGCTTCCATATTTTGTCCTTTATTATCAGACAACACTTGCATTTTATTTTTCCCATTTTGGATAAATCCCTAGTAAACAGTAACTGCAACAGAAACTGATGTTCACCCTTCTCATATCAAAAGCACATAATGCCCCAACAGTACCAGAATAGCTCTGCAAAATATCATTTGTGATTCCACAGTGACAAAAGGGTCAAAAAGAAACATGACTGCTGTCTGAACTTAGAGGCATGGAGGATTTAGTTTTGCAGGCTGAGGTGTAGGTTCAGCCTGCAGGGCTAAGGAAACTTTCACAGATCACAGGGAGGCAAGTGCCCCCCAGAGGGAAGAACTGCTGTCTGTCTGGAAGGACACAGGTGAACAAAGCTAAGAGAACTATAATCTCACAACAGTTTCAAGATAACTGAAGTGTATATTTTATCTACTCTAAATGCTTGCTCAAACAACTGAAAGAAAAAGTCTTTGGATAAGGCAAGGGCCATAGACCACAACTGTTCAATGCTTTTGGCAAGTACCTGACTACCAGCACCTTTTATTAACTAATCCATTACTGATACATTTCAGAATGAAACAGAATTCCCAGTAAGATTCCAGTCATGTACAGTTCTATTAAACTCCCATGAAAAAAAAAACTCAAAAGAAGCAAACCAGGCACTACACTATGGACTATCATTTGCTGTGAAAAAGAAAACCCACAAAATCTTTCTATGGAAAATTATATGAATGAACTTTTAATCTAAAGTTAGTATTCCCCCAATAGTGACTCCATACTCAGCATACAACAGCACTGACTGAAGACATCCTATCTAATCCCTGAAAATTATAGGGCACTTGATTTTGGATGAACTTAAAATCCCTCAGAGGACTACTTCAAGTATAATGAAGCACCATAAGCTGAAACATTAATATAGAAGATTATAATTTTTCCCTCATTACCTTTTGATGGTAATTATGGAAAAAAATCAAACATAATGTACGTGACCTTAATTCTGCAAATGCTTAATCACGACAAGTATATGACCCATTTCTCAGCATATCCACCTTAAAATATCTTTAAAAAGAACAAATAAAAATCCCATTAGAAATTCATTATTACTTTTATCTATACATTTCATATACATATATATGAGTCAGCAATAGAAAAAGAAAAAAAGCAACTAGAAGCAAGAGTTTTGTTTCACAGAAATTTAATTTTCCTTTTAAAACGTATTTTAAATATGTTTTAATAAACTTCTATCAATAACATGCATTTTTAAAATACATTATCTGTATTTCCATTCATGTATATAAGGAGCAAATGGTTTATATATTATTAATTTGAAAAATATTTTTTGTTGTTCTGTTCCATTAACACATAAAATTGGTATGTCCTCATGTGCTGTAAGTATTTTGTATATACTCTTTGGTATCTCTCTTAATTAAGAGGAAATCTTAGCATCCAAATCCAAAAGAATCTTTCTTTTACAGCTAATGAGGCTCTCAGTTACTGCTTCCATGGTCCCATAGGTACAGCAATTCTGCTGCTTAGTGATAGAACTACCTTCTCTTATATAAAAGTAATTATTCTAGGAAATAAATGGGATTTAAATAAATATTTAGTAAATATTAACCCACTAAACCAATGCAGCCAACCTAGGATATAATTCATAATGATGAAAATCTTGATAGGTGGAACACCAAGCCACAGTGACAAGTATCAAGCTTTATAGCAGACATATCCTAGCAACAGAAACAACTTTTACCTAAGTCTGTACTTGTTTTGGCTGTGGTAATTTCCTTCACCGTGGTTAATACACGTCTTGGATTTGTGCTGCACACAGGGCTAATAACACAGAGATGTTTTTTGTTATTGCCGAGCAGGGCTCACACAGAGACAAGGCCTTTTCTGCTGCCCATGCTGCAACACTGGTGAGGGATTTGGGGGTGCCTGGGAGGCTGGGAGGAGATACAGCCAGGACACATGACCCCAACTGGGCAAAGGGATATTCCAGGCCGCATGGCATCCTGCTTGACACATAAAGCTAGTGGAAGAAGGAAGAAGGGGATGTTCAGGTTGATGCCATTTGTCTTCTGTAGTCACTGTTGCACGTGATGGGGCCCTGCTCTCCCAGAGATGGCTGAACACCTGCCTGCCCATGGGAAGCAGTGAATTAGTTCTTTATTTCACTTTGCTGCTGTGCACAACTTCTGCTTTCCCTATCTAACTTTTACCTCAATCCATGAGTTTTCTTACTTTTACCTCTTCCTGATCCTGCCAGTGGGGGAGCAAACAAGGGAGTGCCTGGGGCTTGGCTGCTGGCTCAGGTTAAACCACAATAGTCTCTTATCCTACTTAAAACACAGACTCTTCTCTCCTCTTTATTTTCCTGTTATCTGTCCCTATGCGACAGAAGCAGCAGCTCTCAGGGCTGGGAATCTGGAAGAATTGGAACAACCAGAACAAGGCACAAAACTCATAATGAAGGCAAGATGAAAGAGAGAGAAATGGGTGCCTAAGAACTGAAAGAGTTCTGCTGTTTGGGTTTTGTTTTGGTTTTTTTAACTGGATTATGGCAATTTGGGGAATGAGAAACTGTGGGTGACAAACAGTATGATGTTCTCATTGAATCTACAAGTGAATGGAGCTAGAGACCCAGCACTTGGGTGGTGTTGCAGTGTGGAAAGATGTGCATGTTTGTGTGGTACCAAACAGGAGTCAGCTGCCACTGCAGGAAGAGAGAAGAGAGCATTGAAACTGAAATGTTCGAGGAATTGCCACAGCAATTTAGCCTTCATGCAAGTTTTAATGGATAACAAAGGAGTCTTCTGTCTTCAAATAGCATATGCAAAGCCACATCTCTTCATTAACTGATTGAATGGTGTTAAAAAGACAGCAAAAAAGAACTAGGATTTGGAATAACAGCACATGTGAACAAATTCAGTTCTGTAGAGATGCAGTGGAACATACCACAGTAAATTAGATATTTTATTGCTTTGAGGCAGAAACAAATGTATAATTTATGTGTATTCATGTATATAGACATAAAACACACAAACATCAAGAGAAAATCATGAACCACTATCTCTTTTAAAAACTGGTTTTTAATTAAATTTCAAAGCAAGCAGGGAAGTTGTAGAAAATAATGCAGCATGAGCAATTTTTTATCTAATGTAGCAGCTGAGAAGAAAACTCTCGATCTTAAAATCATTTTTGCATCTTTTGAAGTCAGTTGAAAAGTTTCCTTTTTATCTCAAGAAAAACTAATAAAAGATAAATTTATTGGTAGTATGGGGTTACGAGGCAACAAAAGTAGAATCTTGAAGAAAAATACATTTATGTTTGTCCTGAGTCTTGCTTTAATATGAAAGCTTTCTAAACAAAAGGGGAGGTGTGGTTTGCGTTCTTATTTTAAAATAATTTCCATCTTTGTCTTTTTTCATAGACTTTCACAGACTATGAAACTGTGGTGAATTAACAGCACTCATCTTTGAAAAATATTTGCATCTGTTTAAAATCCTGCTATCCATGCCACCCGTTTCCCAACACATGACACTGGAGCACATAAAAGACAGGTTTCATTTTGGTAGCAATATTTGGAAGTACAAAGTGGGCAAGGACAAAGGACCAAACATGAGAAGCAAACACATTCCTTCCTTTTTAATCAATATCTTGTTAGACTGGTGGGTTTCACTTATTAATCTTTTGGTAAGGGAAAAATGAAATTGATTTACCATTACAGCAAAGTAAAATTGCAAATTAAATTCATTCTAATGAAATTGCTTACAAAGAGTGCTACTTTATCACACACAGATTCTGTCAAGAGAGTTTGGACTTCAGAGTATTCATTTCTTTGAGGTAATGTATTTATTGGCAAATTCTGAATCCAAAGGACCTGAAAACAAACTTTCTAAATTCTTCCTCTTACACTGGCATATTTTTTAAATATGTAACCAAGTTCCAGGAAAAAGTACCGTGTTTTGTGTTCAATAGTTTCAAACAAATCCAAAACTGATCTTCATGTGACTGCTGTGCTGCACCTAACTGTTCACTACACCATAGCTGAACTGGGACATACGAAAAACTCAAAAAAATAAAATGCCTGGAGGTTTGCAATACATTGTTTTTAATTTCTTCAGTAACTGTTGCATATTGATTGATCTAGTATTGTACAACAGAGGAAATTAGCAATTAAAGGCTTCCATGCATTCCATGAGATCCTACAAAATCCTGTTATCCACAGGAGCAAAATTAAAAGAACAAAAGGAATCAACAAAGCTAAAAAGTGCTTATTATAAGCTGTGCAGAATTTGTCCTTTGCTGAAAAACATGAAAACTCTGCACAGATTGCATGCACAAGAATATTTAATGTAGGATTATAACTCAAGGCAACTATTTCTCTGATCCTGTAATTCTAAGGCATTTTGCAGATGGCTATGAATCCCAGGATGTAATAGAAATTTCTTCCTGTTCTCTGTAATATAAACTCACATATTATGTAAAGACACACCTAATTTTCTGCCTAGGAAAACAAACTACACAATGTAGGTCAAAAGATACACTGCTGTTCAAGATGAATTTAAAATAAGGTAAGTAAAATTACCACATATAACATTAAATATGAATCCATATACGTAAATAGACATTAACAGGAAAGTTGAATTGATATCCATGTTTCCTCAAGGAATTATTGGCCATGTCCCAGGACACAGGAAAGGAAGATTATCAGCCCAGCAGGAGCCATATCAACTCCGGAACTGGACACAGCATCACGCACAAGGCTGCACACACAAATTGCACAGGATTGCAACTTCAGTCTCCAAGTTAGCCTGGAGATTGGTGTGCTACAGGAATAAGCATGCCCTTTCTCTGTTCCAATGTGAACAAAAGTGCATCTATGCTATCATTAATCATATGAGACTGGTTTGCTTCAGATTTGTCAAAACTAATTCTGCTTTGCTGAATTTAGTGACAGATACTGAATTTATCTAGACTGGGAGAAGAGAAAAAGGTTATATAAGCTTTGCTAGCATAGCCAGACAAATTATATTGTTTATCCATGCCTAAACAAAAGGTCACCATTAGCTCAGGGTTAACTAAAACTCCTTAGCTAATCTTTGACCTAACTTTGACCTCTCTTATTAATTGCAGGAAAGCTTTCAGTAAAATATTTGTTAGTTGTGCTTACACATCCCCTCATCCTGCCCCCACCTTGCTTCTGTAGTTTCTTGTCTTAGAGTTCATAAATTAAAGACAAAATATCTTTTTCTAAGACTAATTAGTACCCAATTAGCTTCATGTTGTTACCTAGAGTGGAACTGACAGTAAAGACAAACATTAAGCATTTTAATCTCTTAAATGCAGGAGGCATTTATGTAGAAGAAAGGATTATCAGAACCTTTACTCCACTTTATTTTTCCCTCCAGATCAAAAAGTATTATTTCAGAAAGCCTGTAAAAATGCCCAATTCCTTAGCCTGTAGCAATCTCCTTTAGAAAGAAGTACAGTTATATGACTGTTAGAAATTTAAAACTAAACACGTAAGTTTAGAGGATTTATAATTATAATAGTTGGTTGTAACCAGATATAATAATTTGTCATTGCATCATACTTCTTACAGAGCAGTTTACATTGGCCTTGTTTAATTCCTTTAGCAACATAGTCACTGTATGTCAGAGTATGGGTAGAATGTATTTATATCCATGAGATCTCCCCATCTGGAAGACTAGATTTTGCTCAAGTAAAAGCAATGCACCTGAGTTATCATTCCAAAAACCACTTTTTCTACTTCTCTTTTTGTAATTCAAAATTTTTCAGTTTCCCATAAAAACATACACAGACTTAATTTCAAAATTAAGTCCGAGAGAAACTAAACCCAACTGCATTGTAAAATATATATAAATTTACAAAAAGGAGTTCTAATAATACAAGAAATAAAAATCTCAAAGTTAGAAATATCTGTCCAAATATAACATGCCTTATGTTCATCTGAACTAAAGAATATAAGGAATTATGCTTTGAAAGCCTACTGTAATTAGACACTGAAGGCAAAAAGCTCAGTAGAAATTCAATGTAATTCTAACTGCTGAAGCCTTACCATTCCATCACATCCATATTTATATTTCTTGTCTTTTTGTACTCATAAAAGCCTCTCCAAAATAAATTTATCCAGTCATANTTTTCCTCTTCTCTACAGGAAATGAGAATGCTTCTCCATCATTTGAACAAAGGCACCTGGCTTACTGCATAAATGAAAAAGCCTGTCCATTACTGTTTGTACATAGGTAGATAAACTCTTGCCTAAGAATGGCCTAAAAGTTGTTTTATTACTGTATAGTCAACCTGGACTAGATCAAATCGATATTCATATTCATTTGCTAGCTGCAAATAAATCCCACTGTACAGTCAGTACAGTTTTCTTATATTTTAACATTATTCACCAGAAGCTCCATTCTTCTGAGTTTGCGCTTATTCTTTGGCATGGGCTTATCATATAAGCCATTTTTGAGAAGATGTTCCTTGCTGTGATGGATCTGGGCACCATGCTGAAGTTGGAAAGAGCATAATGCTTGAAGCGGATGGAGTATAGTCTGCAGAAACATGAAGGGGTGGGAGATAAAAAAGCCCCAAGCTTTTAGTAAGGTATTTTAGAGACATCAATTATTGTAGGGTTTTTTATTCAATGACTACTTTAAAATGCTAATAAAATACAATTTGGATTATAAGTATGAGACACAAAGGGTGCAGCTGTACAGAAGATGTACTGAAAAAACCACACAGCAGTCATACACCCCCTCCGTGGTGCCATCCCTCACTCCTTCTTTGGAACCACTCAATCCTGACTTCAGCCTCAGCCGCATTACTGTAAGTTATAGCTTTGGCTTGACCTTAGCAATGGAATACAATCAATTACTGTGGCTCAGTCAACAATCTGCAATAAAATAAGTCACAATAACTAAGCTGTTTGTGCTTGCACAAAAATCCCTTGAGGCACGATTTTAGAAAGAGAGGAGGGACTCATGATCAAGGCAGCTGGACTGTTATCCTGGAGACTCAACTGTGTCCATGCTTCTGCCCAGAGGTATTGTGTAGGATTAATGAAGCTACACAAACCAAATTTATCTCAAGTGGTTCCTAATTGTAGACTTTTCATTTTCTGGTTGCCTGACTGAGTCACAGGGGCCCCATGTGCAGATGTGCAAAGCAATCACATGTATGTGTAACTGCAGTCAGCAGGAGCTGAGATTCTACTGAGAAAAGATATGACTCTTAAAAGCACACAGGAAAATTAATCGACATACTGGGTATCAAATCAAATGCATATTTTTAATTTCCATGGCTCTCAACTTCAGTTCACCNTTTTAATTTCCATGGCTCTCAACTTCATTTCACCATCTTATATGCTGGGAATAGCACTCAGTTCAGAGATGATATAAAAAATGCATGAATGCAGCTCTTTTCTACTGCAATGTTTAGAGAAAACAGTAATTTTGTCTTTGAAAATTAGGCCGGGCCAATTATCAGCGGTAGGCGTCATTCAGAATATAGGATTGGTAAATCTAGACATTAACTAAACATTCACTGTACGACAGAAGTCTTAGTGAAGGAAAAATACGTTGTCCTAGCACAACAAACAAAAATGTAAATAATAAACCCTCACATATACACACAAGTTTCTTGAAAACCATCGTTACATGGAATTCCAATTCCTGAACCATATTTTCTTGTGTGTCCACACACTTTATCCAAGTCTGGGTTTAAATCCAAGTCATTTAATATTAAGTTAAGTCTAGTGGCACAGAGGCAGACACAGAGGTGACATACTATATATTGTGCCATATTATATATATGTCAGATAGAATATAATATTATATCAAATATTATATATTGCAGGAGCAATTTTTGACCTGAACACCTTTTTTAGTAGGCAGATGTAGAGTACAAAAATACTAAGTAGCTGATGGAGAGTAGTATGAGCACCCCAGGTTGAAGACTAGCATGTAGTGGGTACATGAATGAGCTTAAAATCTCTTTTCACAGATCATTCACTATTACATTCTGGGCACACAGCTAAATTCCAGACTTGGCTCTTTGGCATAAAAGTACTTGTAGGTGTTTTTCAGAGAGCTTATTAAATTGATATTACTAATGTCAGCAACAAAAGATTAAGAAGGACATTTTCTTAATGACCTCTTCCATCATGGACGAGTGGGATCACAATTTACAAGGAAAGGCTAATGTGCAATTAGTATTCTCTGACCTGGGATAAACTTAAAACTCAAGGACTATTAAGCCTGAAATTCCTCCAGTGACATGTAAGAGTTGTGAGCTGGTTGGTAGGCAGACATAACCCAGTGGGTTACATTCCATGGCCAAAGAGTGCAGGAGATCAGGGGGCCTGGCTTTAAAAAGTGTTTAATCTTCAAGATAGCTGTGAGAGGATGCTCATATCATCTCTGCTGACTAGTTTTTGAATAAAACAATTTACTTCTTCCCATGCAGTAACATACCTTATGTCCTATCATGAAATGAATTGTGGTTTTGGGAGTTAGAGATCACTTTGTTGTGCAAACTTTTGGACCACAACATGAAAGAGTCACTGTAATCTGAACCCTCTAGAGTTAATAAGTGAAAAATGGTATCCACTGCTGCATTCTTATTTTAGTTTGCTATGCAAAAAAACTATTTAAAATGTCACCAAGATTTAACTGTCACGTTTTACATTAATAGCTAAGTATCTTCACTGTCCCTCTACCATTCATAAAAGAAAAGCTCAGGTATTTAAATTTACATACCTCTTGTATACTCTTATTTTTTTCCATGATAGAAAGAGCAACAGCTGCACATTCAAGAGTAGACAGACAGGTGTTTGTTGGTTGTGTACGGATTACATATTGACTTGAAATACTGGGTTTTAACTGCACCTGAAAAATAGCAAACTCTAGTAAAATAAACAGGTCCGGATAGCAAACAAGATATCTATTCTCTACACCAAGAAAAACACATTCCCTTTCCCTCTGTGTTCACTTGTCTTCTATCATTTTTGCTGTTTTGTCTCTCAGTAGCCAATGACAAGCTATTGTTCAGTGTAATACACATGACACCATGGCAAACAAAACTGCACATTTGTTACTGTACGAACATGCAAAGGAAATACAAATTTTTGATAGAGAAAGACTAAGTGAAATTTTAGCAACTGACTTCAGTTGTCACAGATATGCTATAACAAGAATAGAATTATTCACTTATGCTTCTTTTGTATTGAACACTTTAAACACACACACAATCCCATGCAAGGTACAATGGCCATAGAATCATTAACACTTTATACCTTGGCAAAATATTACTTGTCAAAGTTCTGAATGTAAGACTTCTAGAAACTGTATTTATTCCTATAATGTATTAGGTCACTGATTAGAACTATTTGCTTAACAAAATCATATCTGAAAATAATTTACTGGCTCTGCGTCAAGTGAGTAAAGTGCCTCAACACTTTAAGCTATCTTGTTCTTAAGAAAAGGAAATTTAATTCAACCAACAGCTCCAAAAGCTTCTACCAGGTTTTTAAACAGTGGTTGAAACAACACAGAACATACACTACTTGACTGTGTGTGAAAATTCAGATATTAATCCTTTATTCCTAAGACTTCCATCTCCACATTTATCTAAAATGTAATGTGGAAAACAGATAATGTTTTAATTAACCAAAAATTCTCAGTTCTTTTCCCAAAAACATTGTAGTGTAGAAAAAAAACCCCAGATAAATCCTTATAAAAGAGCAAGTTAATTTTCTTTTTTGAAAACTTATCCCATCAATTGTCTTTAATTTTTCTTCTTGGAAAAATAAGTGACTGATCCCCATGGCCATAACATTGTTCCCATTTTCCCTGCCAGAAATCTTTCACCATTTCTTACTTTATCCAATCTTTATCCAATACTTTCTT
>VWZN01016275.1:353405-363924 GCA_013396955.1 Regulus satrapa | reverse complement strand
CCCTCCTTTTAAGTTTTGGGAAAGATGTATGAATTTAACATATTGTACTCCTTTGTATCTTCTCTAGGATTATTGTGTGAGGTGACCACAATCCCAGGTGACATTGTTCATTGCTTGTGGCTTTGTAGTCATTGGAATAAACCTACTACACCCCTCCCTAGGCACTGTGGAGGTATGAAGCACTGCAGCTGAAATGGAACAGTGTTGCTTAATGTTAGAGAGCAGCCAAATGTCATATTCCAAACAAAGGGCAGAATTTGGTCAGTAAGATCAGTCAATGGAAAAGAAGACTCAATCTTCTGATATATTACAGAAACAGTTCTGTTTTTCCAGAAAGACACTATTTTAGGGATGTATTTAATCTTTTATTGAACCCCCTTAGTCCTGCACTGCATAACAATGCAGTGGTATGAGCTGCTATACTCAGCTATACATGCTTTCCATTAGACTCACAAGGAATAGAAATGTCTGCAAATCAGATGAGTAGAACAAATTGCAATGCTATTTTTTCCCAAGTTTTTCTCATTCCAGGTACCCAATATATTTCTTAATTTCTTAGACAGTAGGTGACAGGATTATTTCAACAGTGAAGAAGATACTCCAGAATACTGTGTGGCAGCAGCGTGAATCTCTCGGCTTGTTGCTTCTGGAAGAGTATTTGGCTCAGTGGATTCTGTTTTTTGTGAAACTGCTATTATCTCCCAACCTCTGTCCTCAGACATTGAGCTGTTATGTCAGTTGCATTGAATAAAAATGGTCCAGAGTTAAAAGAAAGGAAAAGAATCTTCAATCTGAAAAAAAGAGGCAACTAGCAATTTAAAAACCCCAAACCCAACAAAACAATATACCATGCTAAACTATCTAGTTTTTCAGTTAAACTCATCAGGAAAAGAAATTAATTTGGCTTCTGGGAAAAACAGTCCTCCTGATCTTCTCTCTTTCTGTCTTTGTGTGCAGGAACACAGTGTGTACTGAAGGAGAGGTGGCCCATTCTTTTAGATCACTTTGACAGGAGCAGTGAATTTCAGTTCCCATATTTTCTCGGGTGTGGAAACTCTGAGGCACAGTTCATGGACCTGGGCTGTCTGTTGGAAATACTGTCAGGAATGATAAAAATGATCATAAATTTACTTTTACTGCTCCTCTCTGTTGTAGTAAATTTGTCCTGTATCTTTACACAAGAATGTGTACAGACCTTTTTTATAAACCCCTGGGGAGGAATTTGTGCACAAAAGTAACATTCTCTTTCTCTTCACTTATGTCTGTAGTGTCTTTTTATATTTGTGGAAGATGTCCAACAGGTTGGAAAATGCATTGAAAACCTAAGGCAGTCAGTACAATACCGGTTCTTGTTTAAACAAAAACCAAACAGATTTTCCCCTTTCCAAAGCAATGTCTCAAAAAAACCTTCTCAGGTTCAGAGAATACATTTTTGTCCAGGTTTAAGTCCTTCTGTACTGAATAAGAAGGAAGGCTATTTTTGCATAGCATAATACATGTCCCTTTTCAGGGATAATACATTTCACAGAATCATGGAATTAGTAGGGTTGGAAGGGACCCCTGGAGATCATCTAGCCCAACCCAACTGGCAAGGCAGGGTCACCTGGGGCAGGTTACACAGGTCACTGAGCACCCCCAAAAAAGAGTCTGGCACATGTCTTTTCTCTAACAGCAGAAGAAGGTTTGAGGTGAACTATAAGAATTTCTTACATATTTGGCCAAAATCTTTGCTAGTACAAAATGAAGTTAGCACAATAGCTTTTATGTCTAGTAGTGCAGAATTTGAACCATAGTGCAGAAATCAAGGGCAGTGGCAAAGGAAATGTCATAACTTCCCTGTGAATTTTTGAGAGAAATATGGGAAACATTTGTCATTTTGAATGTATTCTTGCTAAATGAAAATGCCATGTATATTTTATTGCTGAATAAGGAGAAGCAGGATTGCAAAAATGAAAATATTGGTCATATGTAAGTAGTAAAAAAAAAATTATCATGGCCTTTCTTAGCTAATGCCCAGATTGTTATGTGCAGATTTTTATTATGATCATGGGAAAGGGCAATATTTGCTGGACATGGTCTTTGTATTTCCTGAACTTAAGACCTTTACAACACATCTTCCAGACTCCATGACACATCTAAAGCCCAGCTCCGTAATAGCCGCTGTGAAGGAAATTAACTTTAGCCCAACCAAAACCAGCACTCAATCAGGGACAGCAAACCAACAACTAAAGTCTTGTCTGAATAGGTTCAAGCTCTCCAGATATGGTATGTGGATGCAAATAACCCATTTTAAGCAGTTGGATGAGTTGAGTCTGGATGAGGGAAATGAAAGAACAATTGTCTTAACTGACTATGAACATTTTTCTCTTTTTCATCTTGAAAATCCCCCCTTTTGAGCATTTTTAATATTCATTGTTACTGCAGAAAGCTTCTGATAAATGACCATTCTTTGGAAAGGTAGTTTCCCTGCAAAATTGGCAGCTAGCCATACTTTCACTCAGGGTCCAGTCTGGTTCTTGTATTAGCCAGTGTGAATGAATTCAGAACATCTGAATTCAATTAACAGATCAAAATTACACCTTTTAAGCTTATTTTTTCTGTGCAGTACACTAGAAGAAAAGTGTGCCTGGACAGTTCAAACCTGAATATACAGCAGAGGTCCTGTTTTCTGTGAGATATAACACTCTGCTACTGTCATTGTGAGCTATAATTCAGTTAGCTAAAGCTCAAGTGCAGCAGGTAAAACTGCTGTGTGCACCAAGTAAACACAGGTGAGACACATGAAGCATAAGACAGGAAAGGAGAAAGAGAAGGGATGTAAATATGAAGAGCTGAGGAGAACAGAGACCTGAGAACAGGGCTGAAAATGACTGGGGAGGAGAGGGCAGCTGAAGGGGAGAGAAAAGAGGAATTGATTAAAAAAATACAAAGAAAAGTAATAGAAGGGGAAGGAGAATAAATCTGAAGGCAGTAAGGGCGAAGAAGTAGAACAGCCATCTTTGCTATGCTTCACAGAGATTTAAGAACAAAGAGCCATGACAACTCTGAATTCAGGGCAGAGTACACAGCTGAGAACAAAAATGGCACTGATTTTAAATGACCCAAGACACAATATGCTGTCTAGATTTTTATTTTATTTTATTTCAAGAGTCATGAAGTCCATATGTTGCATTTTTTTGACTCTCACATTCCCTGTTTCTTTTTCCTGTCAAGAGATAACTTTGTTTTCTTGCATCAAGCCATGATTCATTTTGTATAACTCAGGAAGGAGCCTCAAGGCAGAAATTTTTTCCTTCATTTGGAGCATCTGTAAAACTCAAGATGGAAAAATAATCAAATGAGTAGAGCAAGAGCATCCAGATCCTTGCTGTCTTTCACCTGACCAAGGCAAAAGGCTGGCTTTAAAGAAAGTTAATTTGCAGCCCTCCTCCCTTCCCTGCATCCAAAGGCTGCAGGCTTCCAGGGTAGCTGGTCAGTATGCAAACTCTCATCTGAGGGTAATCTTACCTATTAACTACATAATATAGATTCCGATGTGCCTTTTATTCCTTCTAAACCTTCAATCCTCTGTCTAGGCAAAGTCCCTTTGGTTTTTTAGTGGGAAGGCTTAGCCAGCCAGCAGTAGCCAGTGACTTAAATTCTGCCTCTCCTCCTTCCTATACCACAAAACTTGGAATTGACCATGTCCCAAGAAAAATTCTGTGTGCAATGATAAAAAACTCCAAACAACAAAACATGGAGACTAAGAGAGAAAAACAACACTTTAAAGGCAAGTGACAGAACTTGGTTACACTTTCTTTGAGTTTCAGGAGTTAGTTTCTTCTCCAGGGAAATATGAAATATTTGTCTTGTAGTCTGATGCCTTCCTTCTCCCTTCCTCCAGAGTGGGTCCTCCTCTAGAGAGCAAAACTGATGGCTACACATGGGATTCATGGAGAAGTGGAGAGGATATCCATCCTGTTTTGTCCAGCCTTTGATCTGCAATGCTCCTGAACAGGGCATTTACCCAGCTGGGTCCAGTTGCTGCTCAGGTTTCCAGAAACAATTCAAAGGAGTCACAGGTGCCTGAGGAGAGCCAGAAGAAAGGTGCTTATGTACTTCGTACTTTCTTGAACACAGTTTTGGATGCTCATGTAAGATTTCTACACCTCTTCTTATGTCTGCCTGAAAATCTTTCAGGACAAAGACTGGCATGAAGAATTTTCTCATAATATATTTTTGACTTTGCCTACAGATGCGTTTTGCAGAAAGTTAGAGAGCTGAGATTCAAATTCCCATCTTTACAGAACAGCTTCATTGCCTGGCAACACAAACCTGAGGTGAGGCTTCCTCTCTGTCCTGAGGGCTGTGGAAAGAAGGTTGTTCTCAGGGATGCATTCAAGACTTCAATTTCATTTTACAGACCTAGCTCTTTGCTTTTGTGATCACTACAGAAGTCACTGCAACAATCTGCTACATAATTGCGTTTTGTAAAAGGGTAATGTCACAGACAATGTGTGGGACATTTTTTTTATTTTGCAGCAGAAAATTATTTCTTCCTCTACTTTTTCATTGATAGAGTTGGTGAAGATATACTTGTAATATTTATGCTTGTAGGATCATCCTCTAATTTCAGCTTATAGAGTGCACCAGGAAGTGGAATTAAATTTTATTTTTCCAGGGAACTTAGCAATAGAAAAAAAACCCTAAAAACAAAAAACAAACAACTCCATATACATATTCCCCCAGCACCGCATCCCCCCCTTAAAAAAAAAAAAAAAGAGGATGCCTTCAGAAGGTTTCCACATATAGACTTTTCATATAAGTGCTTGGTTTGCAATTCTGATGGGGAAAGAGATGGTAGAGCATCACCTACTTCATTCTGGTGTGTCATATACAATCTAGTGATGTTTAGACCATATGAGGCATCAAGGTCAGGCTGTTACAGACTGGTCAGGGACAACATCACAGCTCATTGAAGTGAAATAGAAGGAGAGAGGTTGAAAAAGGAGGAATAGCCTATTTAGAACTTCTTTTAGCTCACTCCTCCATGATAAAGTTTTTCTTAAGCTAAAAAATGGGTATGCTTGCTGGATAAATATGTGCACTGAGCTGGAGGAGAAGAGAGAAGAGGACTACTGACTTCTGCCACATAAATGTTAAATATGAGAGGGAAAAATGGGTCCCTCTTTGTGGCAATGCTTTTGAAATGTAAAAGAGACAAATATATACGTATTTTTTGAAAGAAAAACCAAACCAACAACTATGCTCTGAAATCTAGGAAAAGCCCTTCCAGCGATTATCTTGAAACAACATAGAAATCTCCTGGTTTAGGTTACTCATCTATCATCATTTGCTGCTCTATGGAGATTACTCCCATTGTAGACTGGGAAATTGAAAGAATGAAAATGCCCTTGAAACATGTGTAACAGAATCTCTTAATGCTGCCTTATAAAGAAATGAATAATTGACATTGATTAAGAGTATGTGGGGACAGGACACTGTCCTGTCACATGCAGGGTGATTTTACCTGAGAGGGTTTTGACAGTCTTGGGTTACCTCTGGCTCTGTTGCCTGGCTCTCTGCTAGAACTGAGCAATTGTGGTTCTAAAAAGGGAACCTCTCCCAAAGCTGGGGTTACAGAGCACAGGCATAGCAAAACAGTGGGAAGAGACCTGGCTTTGAGTTTGTGCTGCAGGATCAGCCTGTGTGGGGAGCAGGGACACACTAAATCCCAGCAGCTGGCTCATGTCTGTCAGTGGGGGCTGCTGTGCCAGCTGTAAGACCTCTTGCTCTGCACTCTGCTCGCTCCTGCTGGGGATGACATAGGCAGTCTGCAAAACAAACAGCAATTTGTTAGAGCCTGATGGCAAATTCACACGTTGGCTGTGCACATGTAAGAGGCAGAAAAAGGAAATTCCAGCTGGAAAATCTCACTGGACCTTGTATTGGCTTAAGCTGGCAAAAGCTCCCTTATGTCTTATCTCATGGAGTTGTTTCCTAAGATCCCTGGTGTATTCATTCTGTCTCCAGATAGGGAAAAATGAAATACTGTCATCGGGTGAAAAGATCTATTGCACAGGTGATGTCTTCTTTGTACCTTCACCTAGCAGCGTATCTAATGGCCTGACAACACACAAGTAGCTTTGTGTAGACTCTGTCAATGGATTTAGGTGCCATAAATCCCACGAACTGATTTTTTAAAATAAGGAGCTTCTTGGAAGCAAAAAGAAAATAAACTCTTCTCTCTTCTCTCATTTGAAGTTTGACCTGCAAAACTGTTCTAGGTGGCATATAGCTTGGCAAATCTCTGTTTTCTCTCTTTTGGAGCAAAGTCAGATTGTTTTCACTGTGATGAGCTTTTACTGCTCTCTCAGACCAGATCTGGAGAATATCTGCTTCTGTAGTTGTAGATGTGTGTCCCAAAGCGACAAGCAGCGGACTTAGAACTGAACTTCTGCCAACCATTCTCACTCCTTAAGAGAACTTGTCTGGAAACACTCATCCTACCCATTTTATTTTTCAAGTGAAATGCAAACACACTACAAAATCATATGTATTTTTGCCCAAATGTCAGCATTTTTGGAAGGGAAAAAGTCCTGACTTTGCTGAAATTGGAAGTTTCACCCTTCTGCTATGTTTTCTGTCAGTACTTCTAGGAAACATTGCCTCATGGTATTGGTAGTTCCTAAACTTATTTTATTAGGAACTCTCTTTTCCATTGCATTTCCCCTCTAAGACAAGAAAGTACTGCTAGACACTACAAAAAGATAGTAACACATTTTTTTGTTACAATGATATAGACAAAATATTTCATGGCGCCTTTTCATGTGATCTATGTCAACTTTTTTGAGAATCTGGATAACTTCTTGTGCTTAATGAGCTGAGCAGAGATTTTCTGTGGAAGCGACTGTCTGAAAGAGAATTCTGCTATTTTCAAAATCAATACTTTTTTAGAGGAAAAAAAGTAAAAATTCTCTGACTTCCCATATGAACAGGATTTGCCATTTTTATTTGCTGTGAAAACTTTTATCAACCAAGAAACAGAAAAATAATAATTCTTTCTTTATTTTTTCCAGGAAATTCCTTACTGAGAAAATTTTAATTCTACTCTATACCAGGTTTGTAAATTTTTCAGAATATGAAGTTTTTGTGGGACAGGTGGACATTTGGAAGACTGCTAAACCTTTTCATTGTGCTAAGGTTAGGAGAAAGAATGATTAATGTCAATATGAAAGGCATCTGCAATTTCTAAGGATATTGCAGTTATCCATACCCTTGGGATTTTCTGTATCATGAGATGTGCTTCATGCTTCAATGTAGTGGCAAAATATGTGATAGAAATTGTTTAAGAGTGGCAGCTGAATGAAGCATGTTACTCTAATTCACTGATTAAGTGTCTGGTTCCCTATCAGCTTCTGAGTGATTGCCATTGATTTATGAATTTATATATGATTTGGAACCTTCCTAATTAAGATGCTGCTTTTCTTTTTCATTCCTGTTTGACAGTAGAGGTCAGCTGACTTGACATTATATTATTTGAGTAGTCTGCTTTATGAATGACTGCAGTGGCGGGTTTCCAGGAAAGGATCTGTATTTTTTCCTCCTGAAAGTCTGAGATAGTTCCCATTTGGGGAATCTATTTCCAAGAACTTTCTTCAGAACAGAAATACACATCATTGGTGGAGGACGGAATATTAACAAAGATATTGAATAATGACTGAGGCTTAGGGAACTTGCAATTTTAAAATTTTATAAAATTTATTAAAATCAATAATGTTCCAGAGGTCCCATTGACACTAGAAATAAGTTTTTATCTTATTCAGAAAGCAAAAAGAGGAAAATGTATGTTTTTTACTCAAACTTTACTTTCTTTTTCAAAAAAACTTTTTGGTACCCAAAGTCCCTCTAGTGACAGCTTTATTGGCTTTGCATAAGGAATGCAATGGAGTCAGAAGTTCCCTCAAAACAACAAGAAACAAGTACGAAGAGTAGTCAGGAGCTGTGAAAGTCAATACCAGTGCACACAGCTTTTCTTCTGTTCTGGAAAAGGCATCAATAAAGTCCCTATTAGTAGTCAGTAGTCTTAAGTCCTGATTTTGAAGCCATAAGCATGGTAAACCTCTAAAGGGTTATTCCATCTGAAGTATAAATCTGTTAAATATGTATCCACATTGCACCAAAATACTTCAGCAGTTCCCTTGAGTGAGAGATTTTTGTTTGAGCAGTCTGTCACATTATATGAAATATATTTTGGCTTGCATAGATAAATTTAACAGTGTTCTTTTAGCCATTTTGCTGAATGCACTATAGACCAGCTTCCTCATGTAATCATTTAATGGGTCTCCACTGCACAGGCTTTTGTCTGATGGAAGGAAAATCAGTTTCTTTAAGAGGTCTGCTTGATTTCTTTAGCAGCTCTTCAGTTTGCTGGTTTCCATCTAGAATTAAGTTTTCTATTCCATCTTGTGAGGACTGAATAGAAAAGGGTGAGAAACAGGGAGAGTCAAGCTCTGTCACCTAATTAGACCAGATGGATTTTGCACTGGACTGTGAATTAGCTTTACCTAGAGATGACTGAAAGTTTGTCTGGGCTTCAGGGGAAACCTCCGTGTCTGGAAATATAATTCCAGGCTTATTTGGAAGACAGTAACAAATAGGATTCTTGTGAAGAAGGCAATATGAACAGCATCATGACAATAACATCATTTGAAGTTAATGCCTTAAACTGCACCTGATTGTAGCAACCGTTGGATGAAATGTTGCCCTTTTAATTTATCCTCTAAAGAGGGCTATAAAATGAGGAAGATATAAAAAATAGGATGGCCAAGGAACACAAAAGCTCTGTCTTGAGTTTGAATAAGACTGCTTTAACACTCTATTCTGCAGGTCTCTGCAGAGCTTCAGGAAGTCTCTGGTCTTGAGGTCTGACTGAATGTTGTGGACAGAAAGGTTCTTCTGTGATGTGTTTTGGGTCAGTGAGTAACCACTTCCCTAAGAAATTGCATTTCTATGGAAAATTCTTTTTCTCTTTTTTACCTCCAACAAAAATCACTTGGGCATTGGGTAGAAATGACTGGAAGGTGCAGAGAGGCAAAGCAGAATTGTATGAAAATGTGTCTCTTGTATCTCTGCATCCCTGGATGAGGATGGATAGATTTGATTTCTGTTTGCTTTCTTTTCTTTTTTTCAATAGATTTGCAAAACACTGCTTTAAAGTCTCATTTCAGAAGTTGTTTCAGTCATTTTAATTAATGCTTTTTTTTTTTTTTTTTAACATATTCTGGATAAAACTAATTTTTGAGCTGTTTATCTCCAGCAAGGTTGGGTGCCTGCCCATCACTGGCTGCAAAGTGTGTAAGTGCCAGGTCTGTTCTCTCTTTTTGCCACCTTGCTGCTTCTGTTTGATTAACTCAGCAGCAGTTGGGTATTAGCTGGATAAAACTAGCTCTCCAAATGAACATGTTTATTGAGGAGCACAGAGTGAATAAAGAATTAAATTCTGATGCAAAAAAAGTTGGTGCTTTCCTGGAGTGAAGACTAATCATTGAGTGAAAAAATCTCTAAGAAACCCAAACATAAATCCAGATTTCTATGGTATCTGTTCTATAGGAATATTTTAGGAACAGGTTCTAATAGGTTATTTTTATTTCTGGGTAAAGGAACAGATACTAAGGAGCTAAATCTATAGATGTGTTTAGATATGCATTGGACTGCACCAAACCAGGCACAGCAGGTTGGTTGGACTAGGTGAACTGGGCTGGTGCTGCTGTCTTTGCATTGGCAGAAGTGCAGAGCACTGCCAGAAAAGGAGAATACATATTTAGGTTACACTTTGTACATTTCCTTTCTTGCTGCTGTGCTGTCAGCAGTCCAGCATTAACAGCCTCTCACAGGGAAGGATTCAATCTTTCATGACTACTGTAAAAACAAGGCTTTTAAACTTTTAAAACATGAAATAGGAAAATATGGATTGCAAAGATGGAGGAAGAGAACAGTGTGAAATCAAAAAGTTTATATGATACTTATTTCATAGTCTCACAAAATTAGATAAGGCACTATCTGAAGGCTAATGTAGAAATCAAAAAGCATGAAATGGAGAAAAAGAAAGCAAAGAAAGGAAAGAAATTTAGAAACAAATTAATCTAAGAAACGTTGAGGACAATGGAAAAGTTGGACAAAATGAGATTACAAATGAAAGTATATTTATATCTCATTTATCATGACAAATACAGAATTCTTTCTGTCTTTCTGCCTTTCTGCAAGTGGTTTAGAATTCAAACAGGAAAAGGATGAACTGGTAGGTAAGTGAAAGCCTACAAGGGCTTGAAAGCTGTGCAGAAATTCTTTGGAAACCTGAATCAATCTGCTTAATATAGGAAATGATCAAGTTCTTGACATATTTTCTTAGGACCTAATGCAATATTTGTCCTCAACCATAATGGGGAAATACAATGAATTTTAGCATCAAAGAATAAATAAAGTTAGTTGTATGGGTAGGCTTCTCTTCAGGACAAAAAAAAAAAAAAAAAAAAAAAAA
>VWZN01016275.1:323000-353380 GCA_013396955.1 Regulus satrapa | reverse complement strand
AAAAAAAAAAAAAATCATGAAGAAAATATTGCAATTGCCATTGCAATTGTTCTAATTTTAATTAATGGGTAGTTTTTTTACCTTGGTGGGGAGTTTAAAGAAATATGTACTATAGTGTATGTTAAATCAGGCTTTGTCCCTATTTGAAATCCCAAGGAATATTTCCACTACTTTCAGTGATTGCATGATTTGACCCAGAGAGGCAAACATTGTTCCCTGGAGGCTGAGCCAGATAAGGGCTCTTACAAACCTCATTTGAGCAAATAACTCACATAAAGAGAAAATTATTTCTGAGTAAGTAGCAAGCAAGCAGGACACCAAGTTATCTTGACCCTAATTTGATCTTCCTGACATTCATCATAGTCATATTTTGGTTAGTGTTTTGGCTTGTGTGGTGAGACTGGTATGTGTCTCCCCATGTTCATCATGGCTCTGGCAGAAAAAAGAACTCCTCTCTGCCCCCCAGGATCGTGAACAGATGCAGCCCAGACAAGAGAAGCTTTTTCTGTCCATGTTTTCCAGGGCACTCATTTTTCCATTACCTGTAGCACCATATAGATAAAAATTGGAGGTCAGAGATCTTCAGTACTACAGAGATCTTCAGCCCTTCCTCCATGATACTTGTGAGCTTGTACTAGGTGACTCCTAGATTCCTAGGTGGCCTTGAAACTTGGCTAAATTACTGTTTAATAATTGAGAAAGTTTAAGCTTAACTCATCAAGGAATTATTGCCTTCTATTTTCAATTCTCTGAGGGAAAACAATCTTCATTTATGTCAGTAAAAGAAGAGGCTGCTTACAGGAGGTTTTCAGTACTAAGGGGTGAGCAATAAAATATTCTCTGAGATTTGTTGAAACCTCACTCTGAACTCAGTTGTATGGCAGGTTGAACCTTGTGGAACAGGCCCTTATTCCAAGCCTGGATTTAAGACTGTGAATAAATATATTTTTATTTATGCTCACTAATCCAAACAACAGTAAATTATTGCAAACTTCCTTTGAATTATTACTCATGGAATTTATTTGTATATTCATCTTGCTCACACAGAAGATTTGTTTCTTTTTCATTCTTTTGTTAAAACTCCAGCAGGTTCACAACAGTTGGTACCTCTTAGATCCTGCAGGGCTTGCACTCTTCAGCATGTTTTGTCCTTGCATACCAGCTTACAGTCAGGCTGGAGCTGTGATGGGGTACAAGGGGCTTGCTCTCAGTGAGCAGGAACATCGAGGAGATATATATATTTATTATTTTTTTCTTTTCTTTTTTTTTTTTTCTCCATTTGGCTTTAAATCCCTGAAAGACAAAATGTCACAAACCAGAAGATTTTCATATGTGCAGACAAAAGAAATTGCCAACCAAAATGGTGACAAATTTAAAAAATTTAATGCTGCCTTCTGCAGAACTGATCTACTCTTTGTTTGGCACATATATGTGCATAAGACAAACCTTTGTTTTATTTGCATGTAGTGGATCAGAGTGCATTCCCAGGCACTCGAGTGCCTGATATATGGAGATGAACGATGGCCTGGATGGTGCTGGGGCACGTGAGGATTATGAGAGCAGCTCTGAGTCCCTGGGGAGGGAAGCTGTCTGTGGAGCAATGAGAGTCATGCTTTTGAATTCACAATCTAATAAGGAGAAGTAAGCTGGGGTGAACGTGCTGTGTAGCGCAGTAGGTTGGCAGGCAGACAGTGCCTAGCACACATCATGAGGTACTGAGCAGCTGCCTGTGAGAGATAATATTTCATGGGGACTTTTGGAAGCACTTTTGCTAGTGACAGGCCTGTGTGGCTGCCCCTACTCTTTCTCCTCTCTACTTTCAGACTTATGACACACTTGCCTAAGCTGCTGCTCCAGCCTAGCAGTGGGAGGAAGGCAAAAATCCTAAAAATGGCTGCAATGCAGATGATTTACATTCTCTGGGTTACATTGAGGCAAGTCAGGACACAGGTACTTATTTTTGTCCCCATCTTTCTGCTTCCACCTTCCCTCACTGTGCTTAGCTCCTCACATAAGTGACACAGCCCATTCCCCTTGAGCACAGTAAACCATCCCACACACTCTGGAGATGTCTCCCAGCACACTGCTGAGAAAAACTCTTGTTCAGGTTCAAAATTACAGCTGGCAGTTGTTATTTGACTACACATTTTTCCTCTGCATAATGCAAGGCTTGGGATCAGTCACTGCTTCATACTAAACTTGATTTTATGTGATTCTGTGTGATTTTTTTTTCCCCCCTTGGTGGTAAATTAAAAAGAATGACTGTTTTAAATTAATGCTGTGCAAAACCCAAACACTAATAAAAAAGAAACAGTATTATTGATACTAATAATTCTTTAAAATGTGGACTTTTTGTCTCATTTGAGATTAATGTAATGGTCTGGACCATTGGAATTTCTGCATGGTCCCTCTGACTCAGCACTTGTTGCCCTCTACTAAGGAAAAGCAGCAGTAACCTACCAGAGCACCCATTTCAAGCATAAATAGAGCTTGAAATGTAGGGAGAAAGAAACTGCCAGTTATCCAAATATCTTGGGAAAGATAGACATGACCATAGAATCTTGATGATTGTATTTAATAATATGCTCAGCAATAATCCACAATCCTATATTCCTGCAAAACCTTCCTTATCATGAAAGATAATAAATTAAGAGCCATGTAAAATATCCTTGCACAGACAACTTGAGAAAATAAGGGAATAATTTAAAACACTCATTGACTATTCTAAGGTTTTTATGATTTTTGGCATCATTTAAGGAAGCCTCCAGATAGTTTCAGCTTGAAAATCTGACACCATAATTTTATTTGTATTTTTTACACAGAACAATAGGTGTGTAAGGTAATTTAGAGAGACCCTTCCCTTTCCCCAGATAATACTTGTTTTTCCATGGGAATACTCAGTCTCAGGCCATGAGACACTCACACTCAAAAAATCAAACTCATCTTTAGTTTAACTACTGTGAGGAGTCGGATTGATTTCTGTGGGACCACACACAGTAGGAAAGTTGAGCATGGGAAAAAAAGTTGCAGATCCAGGCCAAAGAATCCAGACTATCCGGACAGACCCCATAAAACCAGATAGTTCACTGCAGTTAGGGCCTAAATTGCATATATCTATAAGTATGAGAAAAGCTGAAATTACATTCCATTATATATTTCAAGAATTCAAAAATCTGTCATTGCTCTAAGTGGTTCCAAACTCTCAAAGTTTTACAGTTTTCTGAGGGGAAAAAAAATCAGTGTTAGTGTTTTATTATTGCTATGTTTTTATCTATTAAAAAAACAACCAACCAACCAAAAAACTTTGTTTAAATAAGATATTGAAACACCTTATATTGTTTACATGAGAATTATATGTTCTTTTAAATTTCCTACCTTAGTTACTCAGACTGTGTATACTGCACCATATGACCCAATTTATAGGGAAGATGGGTATGAAGGACTATCATTTATATTTTTAATGGGGATGTGCACACTATACTGTTAAGTGTAATTAAGAGCTTCCTTGGGGCATGAATATAGATATGGGCATAAAAAGTAATAGTTAAATATTATAAACAGAGAACAGAATTTGGGCCCTGTTGGCCCAAGTTGGGGCACCCATGAAGTGCAGTGTTCACACTGCCAAAGGCCCTTGGACCTAGTCAGCACAGTTGTGACACCTGTAGGTGCAGCACTCATCAGGTGGCTCTGCCTGACACCTCATCCAGAGGTGTCACCTCTGGATGAGGCACCTTCAGAAAAACCCATGACCCTCTTCAAGCACAATAGCACACTTGTACACTCATTTCCCAAAGGTACCCTATTAAACCCTTGTCATTAAAGTCTAGATACACATCTGTTGATCCACATCCACATCAGCCTGTTTCTTCTAAATCCAAATACTAAGTACCATCATAGCTGTCTGTGTATCTTTATCAAAAGGCCCTCTGATTTTGCTTCTGGTTGGTGTATAGACCTATTTAAAATACTTGCAGTAGTGGTACTTTGGTCCATGTAGCACATCCTTAAATGTATCGTGTTTTTCCTGTTGGGTGCATGTACTTAATCCAGACTCAAATTTCCTACATGTTCTTTAGCATCTCTCAGCTGCAGGAGAATGGCCTGGTTAGAAAATGTAGCCCTGGAAAATGGGGTTTGTCTAACTTTGTTTCAGCTCCAGGTGGCCTACTTCTCAGGGAAATGTTCTGTTTGGCAAGTTAGGGGGTGTTTTTTTTTCCTTCAGCCTTTTCCTTTATTTAATTTC
Source organism: Regulus satrapa (assembly GCA_013396955.1). NCBI lineage: Eukaryota > Metazoa > Chordata > Aves > Passeriformes > Regulidae > Regulus > Regulus satrapa. Next base: position 349,134 of record VWZN01016275.1, on the reverse strand, counting down.
TTGCTTTTCTCTCACTACCCCAAAGAGCAGAGTACTTAATTAATGGAAAGAGAAAGATCTAAGGAACTGAGAAACACTGTCCCCAGACACCCAAAAGCATATGCATAGAGAAGCTTGGGCTCAGATTCAATTACCCAAAGAGGAATATGAATGTGGATCTTTGAAATAAATATCCCAGTCATAACACTATAAGGGAGGTTTTTGGCTTCTACCTTTCCCTTTTTTCCCTCATTTTTTCTGTGGAAGGCTTAGCTTCTTGGCTCTGCAAAGTTCATGGCTGTGAAACACAAGTGGAGCCAGGAGCTTTGCTCAGCTTGTGAGTTGAAGCTCAACTCACAAAATATCCTCTGGCTTAGGCTGGTGGAGCGTTTCTCTTCTATGTGTCTGCTGATTTACTGGATGAGATGTTCAGGTTATGCACTGTTCCATGAATTGTTCAAAGAATTGCACGAGTCAAGCAGCTACGTTAGATCTGTAACTTGAAAAAACGGGGTCTAACTTACATTTTTTACATATCTGCAGCCAAATATAGTTAGAGTGGCTAAAAAAATGCAGCAGCTGAAGAGAGAAAAACTAAATTAATACTAATAAGGGGACAAGGTGTGGCATTTCCATTTTTAGCATCAAGCTCCTTCTTGGGGTTTCTGCAGCCAGGTTCTTGCCCAGCCAATGCTTTTGTGCTGCCTGTGCTACAGAGCTATGGCCTCCAGGGTCACTAACAGCTGGGACAGTGCAGTAGGAGCTCTGAGCCTCTGGATGAAGTTCTCCTGTGAATTTTGTCCCAGGAGACCAAACCTCACTGAAAATCAGTAGTAGTGGCTCCTAAATATCTCAGAGTTTGTTTAAAATATCCTTAAGTGATGACATGTGAGATTCTGTAAGGATTTGATGGCTGTTTTAACATCTGCTGTAAAATAAGGGCTGAAGCAGATGTAAAAAGTGGGACAGTAATGAATAAAGTAATTTTAAATGGGTTTAAAAGCAGCTAAAGGAGCCTGTGGTTTCATGCATCTACTATTTCTATTTTACCATCAGGAAACTTCTGTGTCACCTTCACAAATAGATTTGTTTGATTCAACTCCAGTGGCAATCATCTTGATTATGGTCTGTCCAACATTTGCTTTTGTTCAACACTACTAGTGTTCTTTTTTTTCTTTGAGAAAAAAACATTCTTTAATAATTGGAAGCTCACTGTTGTGGAAAAGCAATTCACAGTAGCTATTTTTCTCAGATAGTACAAATGCTCCTTTAAAAAAAGGGGATGAATCTTTTCTTTCATAGTTGCTCCTTTAATAAACGATTTGTTTAAATCTTATACTTGTCCTCCCCACTGGTGAAGCTTGTTCCTTATTTAAAACAGGATGACAGGGCTCTTCCACTGTTTAGAAAGGCACTGAAGCTGGTACTCCAGAACAGAGCCACTCATTCTTCTGCTGGGAGCTAATTGATTAGCCTTAGAGCTACAGATCTGTACCCAGGGACTCAAATAAGAGGACTTAGTTTTTGTTTTGAATGACTTATTTCCCCAGGCTATCTACATTAGACATGTCCAGGTGGTCTCAAATTATTTACAACTGCAGGAACCTCTGTGGTCACAGGATTATCTGCATGGGGAAGCACATTTGAAAGTCAGTATTTCCTTCTCAGAAAACAGGACAGTCTTTGTTAGTTCATATTCTCATTTGGAATACTTTCAGACTAAGCTAAGAAAACCTAAATATAAATGTGTCTCTTTGCAGTCACTTAAGAGTAGTGATTTCCTTTAAAAAAGAGATCATTATAAGAAAAAAGAAGGTAGAAAGGGACTTGATGTATTACATATTTTATTAATTTTTAAAATGATGTGCATGTATCCAGTAAGGAGATGAATTTAATGCTGCATCTTCTGATCAGTCTACTCATTAATTGTCAGTTCAGTTGTTTACCTTATTTATAAGTGTCCACACAGAGGAGAAGCACGGCATGTAAAAGAACAGTAGGTGCCTATCCTATGGAATATGCCTTCTTCAACATAGCTGATGACACTGCAACTTTCTTTCTATTCCTGTATTTTTTTAAAAATTTTGTTTGTTTGTTTGTGGATTTTTGTTTGGTTTTTTGATTTTTATTCCTTTGCCTTGATTGTCAAAATGCAAACAGAGTTTTAGCTCCTAGCAGTCACCATAATTGACTTTTTCAGTTTTAGTGATTATTTCTTTCCAGAGTGTCTTAAGGGTTATTCTTAGGTCTATCTCTGAGGCTGCTGGCATCTGCTCAGCCTGGCAGCCAGATGAATGTTTTAAGAGGAAATCTGACAGTCTGCATATATCTTCTGTAGTACTAGTGCCAAGACAGTCACTATTTTAAATACCTATAGATTTGTGTATATATACATTTATAAAATGAGGTAGTTAGGTTATAGACTTGCTTCAGTTTTTAATTTCACAGTTTGTTTTTGTTGAATCATAGAATCGTATAAATTAGAGACGGAAAAGTTGTATTAGATCATTTAGTCTATCCCACTGCCAAAGCAGGATTACTCCCTGCAGTATATTTTCCAGTACTTTTATCCAGTACTTTTCCATTCTCTGGGTTGGGCTTACACTTCAGCCTTTTTTTCAGTTAAACTTATACTTTGACATTTTGGGTATTTTTATCTAGAATTCATTGAATTCTGTTACCACCCTGTGGCCATAACAACGGCAATGATGCCTGTTGCTACTTTTCAATTGTTGCAACCTAACTAAAGTTATTAACCCATGAATGTGTTGGAAATAAGCCCCTCTGTCACATAACCAGGAGTGACTTTGTAAATTTGCGCTTCAATGAGCAAAGCTGAGGATTATATCCGTGAATTACTAACAGCACATATGCCATTTGTTTGCTATTTTCTTCTAGCTGGCATAAGTTGTTCCTCTTTCTTGACTGTGAGTCATAAATGAGGTGTATATTTCTTTGGGTCTCTCCTTAACTGATTAAAATTTCTTAGTCAGTCACTCACTTCCAAAATAGCACTTCATTAATATAAATCAAGCATCTTTCTAAGAGTAGGCAAAGTTTTAGTGTCTGCACATATACCCAGCATGTGAAAAAAAAACCAAAAAAACAAACCTTTTCTCTGTGGCAATAATAAATAGAAAACATGGTCAGGACAGGTCATATGATGGTAGGACCAATACAAAGAAGTCTATGTTTAGTAAAAGGCAGAGATCAGTGCTACATGCCAGCTGCACACTTGGCACCACTTGTGAACAAGGCTCAGGCTGTGCTGGTGCTGTGGTACCTGTGTCTCATGGAGCTGAGGAATTCTGATGGCACTTAACTCTGGTGATGCTCAGCATGTGCGCCTGCAGTCCTGGAGTAGGATGGACAGCTGGGTTCACAGGACCTCTGAACAGCAAGGGACATCACCATCACCATCACCATCACCACCAGCAGGCTTGATATTTTCCTCCTGGGAACATCAAGGGCAAGAGCTCTGTCAAGACAGAGGTGTCTGCCTATGACTGCTGCACACGTGTGCTCCCTCTGGCCATGTCAGACAGCACAGAGGGGCCTCGTGTGAGGCTGTGCAGGAAAAGTCTGCAGAGCTATTTAATTCAGGCCAGAATGAGAGTGTAACTGTGCTGATTAGCTGTTCTTTAGCCTTTTTGACAAAGGCTTTTGAATATAATATTCCTCTACAATGTTTGCCAGTAGAAATAAGCATTAAAAAAATTATATATAACAGACTTATAGCAACTGACCTTGCTGTTAATGAGATGTTAACTCTCACTGTTTTTAATATGTGGTGGTTTCTGAACAGAGAGGCTCTGTGGGATTTAATTAGAGTGAGTTAACCTTTTCCCACTGAAATTATGGCCCTACATGCTCCTCATTTTGAGCTTGCTTGTTGCATCTCCATCTCAAACAAATCTCACTGATGCATTAGTTAATGGTTGAAAAATGCTGCGAGGATGTAAGGGTCTAGGAAGCAGAGTATTGTCATTAATACACAGAATTGCTAGTCAGGAGACTCGTGCTCCCTCCCAGCTGCATTGCTGATTTCCTGTAGCTGTGTGTGAAGATGTTGTCATGCCAATAAAGTCCAACTGAACTATGTGTGACCTGGCCATGTCAGCTACAGCCAGCCAAAGTATTCAGAACTGCTTGCTAAAGTTTTAGGCACCTTTGTGTAGTAGAATACTTAGAAAAACTTGCCTTACCTTTCTGTTACACTTTTCTGATAAAGTTTTCCTGTGATTTATGGCACTGGAATTGGCATGAAGATTGAATTTCTAGTTCCCTCTTTTTCTTGATTTTTGAAATGAGAGTGATGAATGTTTTGGTGTCTTATCAGGATTAAAAACCAGTTTGTCTTAATTCTTTCATGTCTTTGAAATAAAAACTGCTGGAAAATTGCAAAGCAGATTGTAAAATGCTGTTTTTCCCATCTTGCTTTGTCTCTGACAGACATCCTGTGCATTCATGAAGATGAAATGCACCTCTGTAATACAAGGTGGCTCTGCTTGTTTAGCATATTTACTAGAATGAGTTTAAAAAATGACTTGTGAATAGGGTTAGAGCTTCATCCACTGGCACTTCTTTGGCAGGTGACAACATATGAGATCATTTTACAGAGCTCTAATCACTGTTAAATCCTTAACTGATACCAATCTAGATAGTCAAGACAGAGCCTATTTGACTAAAAATTGTGCAAAGGAGACTACTGGTAAATCTACCAACCCTCTCAGTTAAGCCCCTCAAATCCTGTGCCAGGAAATTTGCAGAGGAGATAAATTTTAATTTAATTAATTTATCTGACCCTACTATGTATAATTCCTTCACATAGGAATCTTATCACTTTTCTTTGTATTTTCTGGGGTAAAAGTGAAGGAGCCTGAAGGGTTCATGTCAGCCCCAACATGACTTAACTGAACTGTCTTAATCTGAGGACCAATTTGCTCTACAGGCCCCTAAGGAAGGAACTTGTTGATTTTGGCAGTGTTTACCTTTCCTACAAACAAATCTATCGTTTTCCAGACCGGCTGGCTCTTAAAAATCACTTGAGAGCTGAAGAAAAAAAAAACAACTGCCCCAGGCTGCATCAGTATTCTTTTTCTTATGTTTGGGGAAATCTTTTGTGTTCTCCACAGCTGCTTGAGGATAATCCATAGAGTCAAGATTATTCACAGAGTCAATAGAAATGCCTGTAAAGTTCTCTGAGTTAAGTTTCCTTCAGTGGGGGGAGTAAAAGCCCCTGTCAAAATAAATAAATAAAAAAATATAAAAAAAGAAAGAAGATTCTTGTCTGAGTTAACTGTGTTTTCAACTACAACTGGGGAGAGGAAATGAAAGGGCTGACTTGAACCTGCTTGCCTTTCACTTTTGGCAACTATGTGCCATATTTTTTGTTTAGTTGTTTTTGGTGGTTTTTTTTTTCTTGTTTTGTTTTTCATAGATTCCATACCAGTAACATTTAGTGTGACCGATAAGTATCTGCTTTTAGATATTATGTATCAGGAATCAAATTCCCTGCTTCTAACCTAAACATGTCAGGTTCAAGTTTTTAATTATTCACACATATATCACATGAAGCGATGAGAGCCATGTAATATATTACAGAGCCATGTCATTCACCTCTGACTGCCTGAGTTGCACTTTCTCACTAGTTTGTCTCCACCAGAACAAATCACTTAACAATCAGATATTTAGTGTCTTCACTAAACTCATGGTGTTATTTCAAAGAGAAAAATATTAATTTTAGAAGGGGGTGGTGGGCTCTGCAGCTCCAGGCTTCTCCTCACTGAAGTGGCTGTTTTGGATCCTGTTTTGAGGTTCTAGCCTTTTAAGGAATTTTGGCACCTAAATCAGGTTCTGTGATGGAGACCACTCACCTAAAATATTTGAGACTTTAACTCTGTCATTGTATATAGCCCTAAATCATTAAATTGAAGCTATTAAGTCACATGTAGAAGTTACTAGCACTTGTTAGCTAAAGTTTTATTGTCCCTTCAATCTCTGTGTAGTTAGACTCAACAAACTTAAGGACCAAATTTTACACTCTCTAGCACACAGACTGTATTTTGCTGCCTTTAGTCTGATAATACCCCTCACTGAGGAGTGCCACCCTCCACTGATTAGTCCTGTCCACACACCCTACGCTGCAGCAAGCACACTTTGGCTCTGGTGCACAGTGCACACTGCTGGCTGGAAGCATAGTAGTGCTAACATGCTAGGGTGAAGGATGGATGTCACTTGCCACAGGCAAGGTCCCATCCCAGCACAACCCACCAGCTGGGATCTGTCAGCACTTGGGGAAACCTGGCCTCCAGTCCTGCAGTTTTACCCTCTGATGTGATTATAGACAGCAGCCATAGTCCCTCTCTGCAGTGATTTCTGCTGACTTAATAGTTCTTAAGTTTGCTGTTTCTCAATGCTGTTCTTTGGTTGCTTTATAATGTCAGTGAAAATAACACATAATTGGACAGAAACTGAGTGTTTGCTTGTTTATATAAATTCTCTGTGTCCCCAAAGAGTGACATTTATTTAGATGTAAGAAATTAGGTGGGCCTCAGCCAAAATGTGGAAGACGTGTGAAAAAGTAGACAGAAGACGGTGGTTCAAAATCTACAGCTTCAAAATCTTTTTTGGGGTTGATTTTATTCATTTTGACAGAGATAGGTTAGTCATGGCAGTGTGATCAGTCATTTCAGTCAGAAGTCTGTGGGGCTAAGGGCCATTGTGGGGTGAAATTTGAGACAGCAGCCTCTCTGATCAGCAGTCTTTTCATGGGATTTTTACCATCTGCTTCCCTTTCTTTTCCTCTTTAGTCTGCCATGTTTTCTCCCATCTCTCACATATCTCTGTCAGCTAGACTATATTCTGCTATTAATCACATGGTTTCACCAGATTACCTTTTCTCATACTCCATTGTTCAGATTTTCTGGCAGAAAACTGCTTCTTTGCCTATTTTAAACCTATTATCCAAACCTTGGTTGGCTTCTGTGTTTATGGGATTGGTGCTATTTGGCATGTCCTTGACATCAGGCTGGCTCGCCACCACCACTCACCACAGAAAAAAACACAGGTATTACCACTCACCAGCAATCCCTAGATAGTGCCAGCCCTCTGTAACCACAGTTCAGTTGCATAGAAGTCCCCAGGAGGAATGACAGGTCATTATGATGATTTTGAAATGGAGTGGTTTTAAACAGTTCCATTAAGACATACTGCTACTTGACTGTGTGCTTGCAGACCCCTCCAGCTGCAGTCCACATGCTGTTCTAATCACAGCTCAGCTGCTTTCAGACATTGAAGTCTCTGTCTCCAGAGCTTCACCATCCTCATACCCAGTTATCCTGTCACCCCTGTTCTGACAGATGTTTGCTCCGTAAAGAGCTGATTCTGTAAATGGTGCCACCACTTATAAACGTGGTTAGGCTTAGCCAGGTCATTTTGGCAGGTTAGGGAGGTTTTGTTTCACTCAGTGCACTGGGAAAGAGCAGCAGGAGCTGCAGTAACCTCTCTGACTGACTTAGCTACAACCCCACATCCACATGCACCACCAGTGACCACAGCGGAGTCTACGGGGTCCAGTGACCACACAGGACAGGGATTTGAAGGATGTGGGACATGGATTGTGCCTGTGCCTACCCAGGAATAATGGAAAACAGCTACACCTGAGTGGGCCTGCCTTCTCAAACCAGCAACAGGCTGTGTGCTCCACAGGCTGCAGCCTGTGGCAAGTGTGTCTGCAGAGACACTGGCAGTTTTGGAATAGGGCTTCCATGTACACAGCTATTGGCAGCTGCATAAAACATTTTTAAAAGTCAGATATTAGATAATTCTAGAGAACCTTAGTAACTGAGAGGAAAAATATGCCTCTTGAATATAAAAAGAAAGAAAGTTGGCAAATGAAGGCTAAAATAATTTCAGAAAATGTCCAGTCAAAGGCACAGACCATTAGCAATGTCCATGCATAGTCTATCATAACTTGTTTTCATCTCCGTCTTGGTTTTGCTTTTCCTGTAGGAAAAAATGCCTTCAGTTTAAGCACACAGTGCCAGTGTGCTTAAAATTTTCCACAATTCAGCAGTCTAGAATTTCAAATCTTCATTTGTATTTTCATAAGTTTGGAATGAATTTTCTAGAGGTGGTGACACAAACCAGTCATGAGATGTTTAGCAATTAGATAAAAATTTCATTTGAAATAAGTAAGGCTTATATTTGTCCTCAATTTATTAAATTAAATATGTACCAAAATTATGAAGCAAGATATTTTCCTAGTATTTTGATGCACCATCTTCCACCATACTTTTAATTTGCATCAGAAATCAACTTATAATATTTAGCAAATGCAAGTACAATCTAATTCTAGGTATTTAATTAATAAAAGGATATTTGCTTGATATAAAATTAATTTTTCCTTTTACCAAACAAAGATATCACATTTTTGGACCAACCCCCAAAAATTAATCAGGACTCAGTATGAAAAGTATATCCATAACAGAAGGGTTTATATATATTTTCAGGTTTTATTTAAGTATCCTTTCAGATTTCAATAAAGTGACTGAAATTTAAGGGCTGAGCATATGTTTTTGAGAGCCATTTCACTGCTGAATGCTTAGTTTATAGCTTATGACCAGATATGTGGATATCAAAATGCTGACTGTTGCACAGCCTTGCATCTGCATCTAGGCTCTTCCAAAAAATCCTGGTTATAGTGCTGAGGAGATGCAATACTTGCACTCTATGCCTAAAACAGGACTGTGAGCAGGAACTCTTAATTTAGTCACAAACATTAATAACTGAAGTGTTTTACATACCAGTGCTCCCTCTTCCTGAATTTTAATACTTTTGGTGAGAACCATGGAACAGTGTTGTCACTCATGTGAGCAATTCAAAACAAGGAAGCTTCCCCTGCATGCCAACATCTGTAAATTTTCATTTGAAAGTGCAACCAGGATCATGCTTTTTATTTCTAATAACAGCATAGAGGACGTGGGGAGAGCAATTTAGCCATTAGTCCTGAAGTTAAACTGTAGGTGGCTCAGACCTTTACATGTCTCAGCTCACTAAGGGTCAGTAAGTAGAAACCCTGCCTTCCCAGGGTGGCAGGTCAGACAGTGGGAAATGGTCTCTGTTGCCTACTGAGACCGGGAGTGCCCATTCTGCAGGCAGTTGGAGAACTCTTTGGAGAAAGAGTGGATCTGTCAAGCCCCTTCATCTCAGCCTGCCTATTTTATCTCATGGAAGTTCAATCCAGAAAAGACCTTAAGAACTCAACAACCATGACTTTTTGTGCCCTTCTGCAAGCTGAGAGTTCTAACAACAGTCTTAGAGGCATCTTGTTCTGTATTTTTCTCCTTCACTACAAGATCTTTAATACTTTTATAGAAAATGGAAAACCTTCAGTGGGAGGGCTTTAAGTGTGCTCTTCTCTAACTAGATAGCTTAAAAGTTAGGAGAATATGTAGAAAAGAGGTTATGTAGGGCTCAGTATTCTCAGTTTTTCCATAAGATCTTATCTTCAAAATCATGAATAGAAGAGAGAGGTATAAGCTCCTATTCTGCTCATGTTTTTAAAAAGGGAAGGATGTTTGTGAAATTGTTTTCAAAACATGCTCTTGTGTCTTTTAGGTCCTGTGAAGAGGAGATGCTCATTTATGGATTTAGAACTTTGGTGGAACTTTGACATTGATTTCTTTGGCTGAGAGACCTTAGGAGGTTGTATGCACATAATGATACAGAATTTGAGACACTGGGGGAATTTTTATGGTAAATTCTGCGTGCTTCCGGATTCAAGTACAACAAATATCTAGGGCTTGTGACAACTTCAGTGTTGGACATAGCATTTAGGATTTCATGGGAGCCCTGCTCTAACCCCTTATTTCAATGGCAGTCACAGAGCAAATGAGATCTCAAAGAGTATGAGTTTTTTTCTGCAGTATGCACAATTTCCTAGATTTTAGAATGCTTAAGCTATGACTAATTTGTGTTAAAATAGATAATTTTAACTCTGTTAAGTGAATGGTGAACTGGTCTTCCACAACAATACCCATAACACGTAGCTGGACACTATTTCCAAGGAGAAAGAAGGAAAGGCTCACAGGCTGGGAGGAGCAAGTAAAAAAACAAACAAACAAACAAACAAAAAAAGTCAACCAATAAATTGTGAGATTTTGAAAGGGGGTGGGTAGTGAGAGATAAGGTTAGGCTACACATCTGTGATCATTCATCAGTGGACACATGAGGCTGTTTTTGGTTTTTTAGTGAGTAAGATGAACAATAGACATATAAACCAGGCACTGAGCCTAGATACTTATGCTCTTCTCAGCCAGACTTACAATCTTGAGCATAATATTGCAATACCTGTTTGTTTTGCAGATGGTTTGTGTTTGACTATCTGTCTGTCTGTGAAGATTTGTAAGACAGATGCAAGAGTGTTTTCAAAAGATCATACATACTCTGTCTATGCTCACAGAAGAATAAACAAGAACGTATCAACAAAACCAGAAATAAAAAGGAGCTTAGTCAGGACAGGTCACAGCTTTTGTGTTGTAATCATTTCTTCTGGCTCCATCACTTCTATTTGAAGAGAATAGTTGCTTATGCCAGTATATTTAGTCTATACAAAAATCTTAGGGAGAATGATTCATTAACCATGTTGCCAGCTACAATGTTTTTATTAGTGAGCCTAGCAATATTTGATGGTTTTCTTAAAATATCATCTACTAGAGTAATGTGGTTGAGTGAAAATCACTCTGTTCGCTTTTAAAAAATCTGAAGTTTTCAAGACCTTACAGTGACAGAGAAAAAATTGGAAAGAAAGCAAGAAGCAAGAACAAAGAAAAGAAGTAAAAGAGAGAGAGAGAAAAAAAAAAAAAAGGAAAGGAAGTGAGAAAGGAAGAAGGAAAGAGATAAAGAAAGACAAAGTAAGAAAGAAGGAGAAAAAGAGCAAAAGTGAGAAAGAAAATGTAAAGACAAGCATAAAATCTATCTTGATGATCCCTTTTAAAGTTTTAATCATAAGACCTGAATTTCAAGAACTGGTTATATTGCAGCTGTGGAAGGCTTCTGAGTGGCCATTTTCATCCCCATTTGGTCCCTGGGAGAGGCCTTTTTTAATACATGTATGTGAGGAAGCTTTCACTCTGTAGCAGTAGGAGCTTTACCTGATGTCAATTTAAAGAGACAGGTGACTTTGGCAAGTTGCAAACTAATGTGCTGTAATTCCCCAAGGTATAAATTAATACAAAATATATGTCTAATAATATAAGGTACTAGACACAGAAAGCTCATCCTGAGCAGCAGAGCTGTAGAGTTGAATTCTTCTGTAATCAAAATATGCAGGCACCTCGAGGGAATGTCTCCAGATGGCTGATTATCCATTAAAACCTCAAACCTTTGATATGGGCCTATAGAATGGATCACCTCCCATGAAGAGAGTACTATTTTCAATTTCCTTTATATTTAGGGATATTGCTTTGGCATGAAGTGGGGAGGGGAAGATCAATGTTGTTTTCATTAGGAATGAATAAATGGGTAAGAGTCCTTCCCAAATTATTTTTATTTACTCAGAATCCTTTTGATATTGTTATATTCCTGCTTATAATTTTCTGTAGTTCAATATACAGTTCTTCTTTATGGACAGCACAATTTCCCCTACTGTTTGATTTCCACACATCTGATGTTAGAGCATTTATCCTCACATTTTCCAAAAGTATCCCTGCTATTGCAGAATGAGCTATGCCATTTAGAGCCAAGTGTTGTCTTGTTTAGCTGAAATAAACCCTTACAGAGCAAACCCAACTGTACTATGATAAGCATGCAAGTCACAGGAGGATTAGATGTGGCTGGACTTAGAAGATCCTCTCCTTGCTCCTGTTCTTCTGTAAGTGGCTTTTCATCCATGGTTTTACTTCCCTATTACATGCATGTTTAAATTTTTCTTGTAATTTGCAGCCCTGTCAGGCAGGGGTTGTCCCTGTCTGGCACTTGTTCAGTGTCCTGCTTCACAAGGAAACAGAATGAGCCTTCACTGAGATACAGGCATGTTATGAGGGATTTGTGGTGGGCCAGAAGTTGAGACATAAGCAGTTTAAATTATATAAAGCTTAGAGGTGTTCATTTTTTTTCTACACCTAAACAATATGCAGGATTTTTTTTTTAAATTTTGTTCACCTATATTCTTCAATTTATTGAATTGGGAAATGTTGGAGAATGTTTCTTAGAGAATTGGAGAAAAATATTGGAAAAAAATAAAAAAGGACAGATTCACAGAACTGGAAGCAAAGCAAAGTGAAAGTTACTAAAAGCAAATCTGAGACAAAAGGACTTACTCAACCAAGATGAGGTGGGCTCCTCAGAATTGTCCATATTTCCTAGGGGCTTCAGAGGAATGGTCACACTCACACTGATGGATTTTTTTGAGTGAAAACATTTGTGTTGTCTATGAAACAGCAGTTTTCAGATGGAGCTTTTCTTCAGTTGGAACATTCACAACCTCTTTTTCCTATGAAGGTTTTCCAGTGCCTAATATTAAAATCCAATATGCCACAAGTAGACTTTGTTTTTTTTAATCTAGCCACCTATTTCTGGGAAACACATTCATTTGAGATTGTTATCCCCTGGATGGCTAGTGGGTTAAAAAGTCATTAAACACATTCATGCAGGCAGTGCCATTATAAAAGCCTTTTCCCCTAAGCTTCCTAGAATAAAAACACCTTCAATGGAGATAATGCAAGAGATTAAAGGACTGTTTGTTCAGGATAGATTTGTTTCTTAAATGGATTTTCCTGTCAGTGACTGAGTAACCTTAGAAGTGGGACAACTGTTAGTATACAATATTACCTGTAAGTCTGGTGTTGAGGAGGGATAAACTCCTCATGACTTTCAGTAGAGACTGCATATTTTTGTAAAAGATCAAATCAGCTCTGAGTTACTGAGTGAAAGGGTGAAATTCCTGGGTGAAAATCTATGGCCTTTGTTATACTTGGGGTCAGACAGGATGGTCACTTCTGAGTTTAAACCTACAAGTGAAGCTTCATTAAAAAGCAGTGGTCAGCTCAATCCAGCCTGCTTTTTCATGCAAGCTCTTCTTTCCTTTCTCTTCTCATTGGAGCTTAAGCAAATGTTTATGAAAACTTTAAATTAAGTTTTAGCTGCACCTCAAACCTTGCATAATCCCAAGATCGCAGCTGACATGTTCATTTGCAACCACAAGACCTGGAAACTAAACTTAGTCCTGCTAGAAGTAAAAAAAAACTACTACTAAATTTAAGGCAAGAATATCTAGGTAGTCTAATAATCCTTTCTAAAATGAGAAAAAGAACATTTAAGCTCTTGTGTCTGTATACAATATTCTGCATAGAATGCAGGGAAATGTTCCTGTTGGCACATACCAACACACCTGTTTTGTTCTTATGATGAGCTACTTTGATAGATCTAAGTTTGGAGGAAGTAGCAAAGATAATCTGGGTTTCATTTTTGAACCAGAATTTTAAAATAATTATAGGCTACCATATCATAACACAGTAAAATTTTACATCAGACTAAATGTTGGACTCTAACCTTGTGCTGCAGCATCATGAATAGTAGCTTTATCTGAAATTAGATTTATTTAATCTTAAATTAGCCTTACCAAGTAGATATTGGTCCTGAGACTACACTGCACTCACAGACACAAGTCTTTGCTATCCACTCCCAGGGTCCTTGGGAATAGATTAGGTACAGGCAGACCCCTCTTCCTGTGAGATGCAGTGAGGTATCTTATACATTTTATCATATCATCATCTGCAAGATTATGACACAAGGGGTGAGTCTTTTCCTTTGTGTTGCTGGTATAGAATAATGGGTTTAGGGGCCCATGGCAAAAATGAATGACATGTTACTGAAAAAGAATAATGTTCCTGAAGTGAAAGATAAATCTGGGTATAAAATACTCTAAGTGGAACTGACCACATAGCCCAATGAGCCCATGGACCAATATTTCAATGAGAAATATTTAAAGAAGGCAAGAAAAGCACTGCAAGGAAAAGCAGAGTGGAAACTCCATCACAATTAAAATTGGAGGATAAGCTCTTCCTTTATTTAGTGATGCAAGGTTGGATTAGTAGTAAGATAGAAGATTCAACCAGCCAAAGACTGTTTAAAATAACACCTCCTAGGAAAGTGTTATGACTTGTAGCATCTTTGGTAAGATTTACAAGACCAGTAAATTCTGTTCTGCTCCTGATGAAGGAATCAAACTTTTACTGTGGCTTCAATATTTAATCACAGAGGTGACTATTGTGACTTTTAATCTGGAATATCACTTTTGGTCTTTTAAAATCCGGTTTAATTCTTTGAGTTGCCTCCTGAAAAGGTTTTACTTAGAAACACTGTAGAAAATTTGCTGCAGGACACAGAGAGAGTGGCTTGGGAAATAACATATATCAAAAGTAAAATTGTTCTGAGAAGGAAAGTCCACTGAAGGAAAGACCAGTTCCGAGGATTCAGGGTGGAGGGTTAGAGCAGTGATATGAACTGAAAAAGTCCTGGTTCAGGGAGATACACACTGAAGGTAACCATATCAAGCAGAAGAAGATTCATATCAAGCCGACTGGAGACCTCTAGCTTGGAGACCTCTAGCATGGGGACCTCCCACATTTTTAGACCTCCTCCTTTCTCTTGTATCAGGTATCTAAAAGGAAACAGATATCTGTCCTGATCCTGTATTTTAGGAAAATGTCATTAATTTTTTAAAAGTCTAACCTGTCTCTACCTATGTCAGGAAGTTTGGAACTAGATAATCTTTAAGGCCGCTTCCAAACCAAACAATTCCATGGCTAATGTGGAACCCAAAGGAATTTGACAAATTTCATATTTGATGTGAGTGTAATTGCCATCCTCCATTCAATATTTTTTTAATTTTTGTTTCCCCCTAAATGTCCTTTTTTCTCCTTACCACATCAGGACATTTTTAGGAGCTATATTTCTAAATTACCATCTTCGTCATTTTTCCCCAGGAATCTGAACCAAGCAAAGGTGGAAGGAAATGGGAATACCACCTGGGTAACTTTAAGGGTTGAGAGACCACAGACTTCCCAGATGCATACAAAACCTCCACATGCATTCATGAACTGTTGTAAGTTTTGCCTGAGGGTCAGGAACACATCAAACCAAGGTTTTATTCCAGTGGTTTTGAGGTTTGAGGTGAGTGTTGTGCAGCTCTGGTAGCATCCTGAGGGGTGGAGTGTTGGCAAACTGTGAGCAGGATTTATTTGCTCCAAGTGCATTGGTATGCTCCTGAGCAGGGGAATGATTATAGGGCAAGTTTACAGTAAGGATAAATGTCTTTCTGTCTGTTAAATGCATATGTCAATGGCATATGTGTTGTTGTTAGCATTAAGGTCTACAGAATAATAAGAAAAGAAGGACAATATTGTATTATGGGTTTCTATTTCCCACTAATCTGTTATAAATAAAATGTAATTAATTATTTACATAGCAAACAAAGAGTTGTAAATGCTTAGAGGGAAATAAGTTAATTCACCTCTCAAATAATTTAAGTTCTGATATGTAGTAGCTAATTTGAGACCACCCATTTTTAAAATTGTGGTTTAGAGAGATTAAAAAAATCTTAAGAAATTTAATTTAAAGAACCCAATTATTATTCTGGTTTGGCTCTTGTATTTATTTTTGTATAAGAACTCTCACTGATAGCCACCAGCAATCAAAATAATTTACTTAAAAAAATCATAGCGGGGTAAGTGAATACTTATAAGTAATTGATCTCTATGGTACATTTTTCCCTATAGAAGACTTACCACCCAAGTATATTATTTGTATTCCAGACAAAAAAAAAAAAATCTATTTTAAACTAATATAATGTTTTAAATACAGCAGCAAGAAAAATTACAAATAAAGAAGCTAACTCTTTCATCTAGATATTTATTTGCTTTTTATATAACCTTCATATGTATGATTTACCCTAGAAGCTACATGGAGGAGGTAGGAAATTTTCCAAGTGGGAAATGAGATTTAGTTGAAAGAGAAATATTTTTTTCTCAGAATTAAAAAAGAATCTAATGAAAATATAAAAAATAAATATTTATCTGGTTCAGTTTCATGTGAAAATTTAAATATACTTCTTGTTTTAAAAATTGCAGAGCGGCATTACACTAGAGAAACACTGTGATGGATATATCCTATTAGCATGCCTATTTTACTGTTTTACTTCTGGGATGAGAAGGCTGAGTTATCTTATTGTTACATATCTCTCCTGTGAGTGATATGTACATTCAAATCTCTTTCTCTAGCTCTTCTTCCTAATTGGCTGCCCCAGGTTTTCCTTGTGCTGCTGAGATTTTAAATTTTTTTTAATCTAACAAATATGTTGATATATGAAAACATACTCAAATGAAAGATTTTATGTAAAAGAAAAAGATTGTTGCTCTAAATACATTATTAGAATGAGAAAGACTACTTTCCTTTTTCATAATCTCTTCCTTCCTTCCTGAATACAGTTTTTATGGCATCCCAAATAGGCCTCAAGGTCCCAGTGTGAATAATCCAAGCCTGGGACTTTGAACTGGCTTTGAAAATTAGGAAGCTTGGTAGATTTTTAACACCTCCTTATTTTTCCACATGCCCCAGCACATCTTAGCTTTGGAGCTGTGCAATAAAGAACACTCCAAATGAACTTTGGATCTTATATCTAAGCAGTTCCCTTTCTTCTTTTCTTTCCTCCCTCTCCTTTTATTTTCTTTTGTTTCTTTATTTTAATTTTTTTTTCTGCCAGAAGTCTAATCTTATCATCCTAATGGCATGGGGTGTTCTGCAATTTTCACAAGACACCTACAAATGTGATCAAATCTTATACCCTTGTTCTCTGCACTGACAGTGTTTTTCCTCCTCTTCCCCTGAAGTGCATTCACCGTGCAGCCCCCGGCTCGCTGTCAACATTCCTGGTGCTCAGATCACACCTTGGACTTTCTCACCGACCCCTTTCAAGATTTCTGGGGAGAGATGAAAACACTTTGAGCGAAACAGGAAGTTCAGCAAGTCAAAACATTGTCTCTGGTTGGGGTTATCCATTTGTCAGGGGTGCGTGTTTTTACCTGTGCCGGCGTTCAGGCAGGCAGGAGGTCCAACGCATCCGACTGTGGCGGGGGGATGAAGGAAGGGAAGCGGAACTTGCCAGCAGCACTGCTCAGCCAGGAGATGAAACGGGTGATCTCCTGCAACACACAGGAGCAGGTATGCTAGCTAGGGCTAGGTAACACTTAACACCTTCGGGGAAAAACAGAAAAATACCTTTCGAATGGCAAGAGTGAAATGGTTGGCTAGATCATCTCATTTAGAGATTCCTGGGAGTCTTCTGGTTGTACTGTTGCCCATCAAAACTCTAATGTCTGCTGTGGTCATGAAATGTCATTTATTTTGGAGAGAAAGTTTATCTGTGTCCACATAAAAGACAGGAAAGAAACCATATGTGAGCCCTGCAGTCCATAGGAACATGACTTTTGGGCCAGACTATTTTGGCATAAAAACTAAAAATCTTTGAAAAAATGATATCCTGTTGCTTTTACACTTCCATTATATTAAACTGATTTTCTTTACTCACAGTGGGATTTCAAATTAATTTGTAATTATACACACCACGAGGGGATGAGAAAGAAATGACCTAATTATAGACCAAAAGGATGCCCTAAAGCTATCATCCAATTACCCCAACCATCTGAGCTCTAAAGCAAAATGATGGGCTTAATCCTTCCTTGGTCACATCTAGTTGTAATTTGTCACTGAAAACTATGAATTCACTTTTAATATTAATTCCCATTTTATAAAACTCTGTACTGATATAACTTAGAATAGACATATAATGAGAATGGGTCACTGCTGAAGTAATTCTTCTGGACTTTAGGTCTATCCCACATGCTCTGTGACTTTTGAGTGAGGAAAAAACATGGTTTCTCTGCTGTGTTTACCAAACAGTAATTAGCTACAATTAGGCAGATAGAAAACTTTTAAAGTAAGAGAAACACTGGAAATGCTGATTAACAACCTCCCAATTTCAGCCTTAACTTTCAGCACAGGCTGAAGAGTTCATGAAGACCAACAGTTGTACTCATTTTAATAGTATTTTCACTAAAACCTTGAAATAGCACAGGAATAACAATTAAGGTAAAGAAAGGGACCTGATACAGAAAAGATCAGTTCTCAATAAAATATCTGTGTGGTTTTGTTTCATTGACAGTTGTGTAAACTATTTACACACTAAAACAAAATATATTTTCTTAGTTATTCTGCTAATTAAAAAAGAAATCCCAAAATGTAAGTGATATTCTAACACAAACTATTGTATTAAAAGAAGAAAAGACAACTTGGGGTGGGGTGAAGCAAATTTATCCAACTGGAGCAGGAGGAAGAGCTAATAGTCCAGTCATGAGGGTGTTCACATTGAGTTTGGGTGAACTACACTCAGAAATTTCCTTCTGTTTACCCTCATTAAAACTGAGTGTTTGGGATATATTTGAGGATATATTTGAGGATATACTGAGGATATATTTGTCAAAGTTATAACCTTTTAGAGAAACAGAAATGCCAACTGTACCAGAAAACACAGTCAAGCAGTCTCTTGGTCAGGTGAATTTCTAAGCTATTATGTGTACATTGTTGTTCTGATCCATTAGTTATTTGTATGAAATGAATCAGCTGCAGCTGGTAAGATATAGAGAAATTTACTCCTGTGAAGAGGATAGTATTTGGATGAAGGAAGTGAAGCTAACTTCAAAGATCAATGTAGTGCAGTACATGAGAGTTTGGTGAACAGCGAGTAACTTCTGGGATATACTGAGTAAAAGTATGCAGTTATCTTCTCTTAATTTCCATATGATATTTTAGACCCCTTTAATTTGTCCTGAAAAACTCTATCAGAAAAACTCTTTTTCAGAAATACCAAAATTAATTGTTTGATAATTTCAGGTTTTAATTTTGGGGTTTTTTTTTAGGCATTTAAAATTTAGCAATACCTCACCTGAAATTTTTTTTTTTTTTTTTTTGGGCTCAGGCTGATGATAGAGCTTTGTTTTGTTAGTTCTTGTTGCTATATTTTTTAGAGACGCAGTCATCCTTTACAGACTGACTTGCTAACAGGCCGAAATGCGAAACACTAATTTTGTTTGGTATTTTAGTATTTTTGTTTACTTCTCAGACTGGAAACGTAGTTTTTGTATCTGAATGAAATAAGACATAGAGTTATACTTAAGTATCTACATACTTTGAAGCTATTTTCTTTGCAAGTTTTTTGGTCAATACCAAGTATTTAACAAGTGTCTTCTTAAATCTGACCTGTAGACTGGCAGATCTTGTGTACAGTTAATATCTTAGCTTGGCTGCCATCACTGCCTCACTCTGTTTCTGGACTGCTCCTGATATTGTTCGGTTAAAAGTTTGGAAGTTAGGGTTAGTCCTCTGTGGAAAGATTGAGGGTGAAGCTGTCTCCCTTTGAAGCACCTCTGTTTATAAGTTCAAAGCCCTATTTCTTTGAACAAAAGGGAACTCGGCCCAATTCAGTTTCCCACCTCCCAGCATGCAGGTATTCTCCAGACAGCCCATGCAGTATCTCTCCAAAATTAGAGAGGTACATCCCAGCCAACGGGACTGTTCTCTCCCCAGAGGAGGAAAAGCAGAAAGCAAACATCCATGAGTCTCTCCTGGTCTCTCTTCAGCCCAAAGGCAGAGCTGAGTCTCCTGCGCAGACTGGGAGTAAGGAGGGCTCCTGCAGATGTGCAGAGGATGGAGGCATTTCCAAAACTCTTGGTTTGTTCTCAGGGACCCAAACCAAAAGTCCTGAGATCTCTTACTGCTTCCAACACTAAGATTTTTAGGAAAGAGCAAGATTGGGAAGGAAAGAAAAAGACTTGCGACGGGAACCACTACAGCTGGGTGAAAGGGCAATCTTTTAGGCATGCAAATTCTTCCTCAGCATGTTTTTCACCCTATAAATCCTATATATCCTTGAGCTGTTGTGATTGCAACTCCATACATTTTACACATACTCTCGTGGTCAAAAAATATTTAGTGAAGAGAATTAAAATTACTGCTGGCTCTGACTTTGTTTTGGCTGAAAATGTGTCTGCATTTTGAGTTTTTTAAGCTGAAATTACTGAACTCTTCATATACATAGATAAAAATACAGTATATAGCTATCTTCAGTGTGGAATTGTGGCGAGTTTTAGCAGTTTAAACTTGAATCTGGACTAGCAGAATTAATTGCTTCTGTTCAGAGCTAAAACTTCTGGTTTTCCTTGGTAGATTCTCTCACTGCAATAGCCATTGCTCTGTAGTTTGCTTATGTTCTATAGCTTTTGTAATACATGGCTCCCATAAGCATGTATTTCTCTGTATGGATTGGAAAAAAGATCTCAAAAGGATATCTCTAAAACATGCCTGAAAGAGACAGTGTTTCTCTGACTCAAATACAGTCCTTATTTTGTTAATGATTAGCTGTGAACGGGGTTGCACCAGGTCCATTCTTGAGCAGCTCCCCCCATTTTTCTTTAAATCCACTAAAGCTTCCTCTTCTCCATGGTCCCACTGCTGTCACTTATGTGAACAACCCCATTGATATCAAAGTAATGTCTTGCATAAGGAATTAATTATTTGAACAATGAAGTGATTTAAATTACTCTTGTGAAGTGGTCCCAGTTTTGTCCCTTTCTGTGAATTCTGAGATGGATATGTCTTAGTTCTGAGAAACTAGTTCATCTGATACATGCTAAGATTGTCACCTGCAATATTTCAGATGCATTTTGTATTTGCTGCACTGTTTACTTCTTTCTGCCTCAGGAAACATATACCTGTATGTATAGGTCTGCCATCTGCCTATAATTTTTATTTCTCATAAGATGTGGGAATAATTTATTTGAATTTTGCAGCACTTTCTGCCTCATTCCTTGAAAAATTATCCTCATTATGCATTACAGTATTATTCAGTCACCTTCTGTTCTTACATGTTTAAAAGCATTTTTTAAGCTTTGTAGTCTTCTGTAAAATCTTCATTTTACTTTTCTTATCTATTTTTCCAACTCTCTGATTTCTGTATTAAT
Organism: Regulus satrapa; assembly: GCA_013396955.1. Classification (NCBI taxonomy): domain Eukaryota; kingdom Metazoa; phylum Chordata; class Aves; order Passeriformes; family Regulidae; genus Regulus; species Regulus satrapa. Next base: position 328,078 of record VWZN01016275.1, on the reverse strand, counting down.
TTTAGGGTGTTTTTTTAATCCTTTAGGGGTCCTTTTTGATTGCTCCTCTAATTCCTTCTGCATCACTATTAAACGTTTCCTATTTTTGAACACTTAGAATTAGGTGTAATGAAATTCTGAGTGTACTTGATGCATGCTTATGTATTTTGACTTGATTTTATACTCTAGAATTAATTGCTGTGTTGTGCTACAACACAGCTCCAGTTGCAAACTGCTATTTGTGCCCTGTTTAAAAGCAATGTCCACTTTAATTTTTCTGAGCTCTTTCATGATGATAAATAAAAACCTTGTAAAAACCTTGGTTATTCAAAATTTTTTATTATATATGACCTTGCAGAAAAGCAAAGGAAAGAAATTCCTGAAAGAAATTCCTGATTTATTTCCTTTATTAAATCTCTACTTTAATATGGATGTGTATTTTTAGTTGCTGCCTGTTGCTACTGCAGAGATGGTGGGAAGAAAAGTTTTCTTCAAGCAGTATTTATGTATTCTAATGTTCACCAACTACAGCTGATGCTGTTATTTGGCTTGTTCCAACCATAGCTAGAATCAAAATGGGTCTTTAGTTCCAACAGTGGCAGATGAAATCAAGTTGCCTGTGGGTCAATACAAGGTCAGGTTCACTGTGTGGTGCAGCACATGTCCCAGAGCAGGATGTTTTGTGTACTGGCAGGAGAAAAACTTCAAATTTAATTACAGGTGCATCCTCCAGGATGGCATGAGCACTGGCACAGTGCACAACTCTCACTAGGACATGAGTCCTAAAAACTGCAAGTGAAAGAATGTAGTCTGGAAAGTGTCTTTACAATATTTGAAACTGAAGGGTCTCTTGAAAATGATATTGCAAGAAATTTTTCAGTTCTGAAACTGCAGGAGGAAGTATATTCCAAAGCTAACTTATTTGGAACAATTTAAATATCATGCTTTTGTGATGGAAAATGGTAAAGTAAAAAGGGAAATATCTCTAACAGGTTAGTAATTGTATTTCTCTAACATTTTTTTTTTCTAGAAGTCTTTTTTTTTTTCATAAGAATTGGAGTGTTCTTGAGGGATTTTTGAAAATCTTTCAAAGTTTAAAAATATTTGAGGGTTATCATTTTTAGTTTGTCTCTCCATCATTCTCCACATTTTTCCTTAAGTCTTAAAACAGAAATGGAAAAAGTAACACATACCCATTTCTCAAAATATGCATACTTATATCTACGAAAGTCTTTAGAACATATAAAAAAATTCTGGTACAGGCATTTGGTTTTAATTAAATAGTCTATCCTGTTTTTATTTATTATGCAAATAAATAGCTTCACAGGCTATACAGGAAAAAAAGAAGAAAAAGGCACTCTCTTACACCTGGAGTCTATTTATTGTCACAATTGATGGAATAGTGGATTCATTTTAATACCAACATAAGAGATAAAATGAAAAACTTACATATCAGGTGCACACATATCTGATACTACCTTGGAAAATGTTACACTACCAATTGATTCATCCGGTGCTGAAATCATGATCTTACAATGGACCATGTGGAAAAAAACTGAGGGAAAAAACTTTTTCATTTTCTTGTAGGAAGATATTTTATCAGGAAATAAGGTCTACCACTCTTTGTTGAGCTTACTCCCTACTGCTCACAGGAATGTGTTGCTGCAAGTCCCTTGGATATTTCAGTGATATTTCAAAAGCTCTTCCAAAGTAAGTGATGTTATTGACCCTGAGCTCCACAGAAGTGGTGGCATTACTGCTCGAGTCTTGTGGTCCTTTGGTGACTTCTCCAGTCTCCTTGTCCTTCCATGAGCACAGCTTCACAGAGCAGCTCTTCCAAACTGCTGAGATTGGAAGGAGATGGCTAATTGCAGAAAATGGACATTCACTCATTATGGGACATCCATATGTGCTTTCTAGATCTAGATCACATGATTAGAATTCTTATGCTCATTGCTTGGGAAGAAAATGTTTGACAGAAATTCCTTAGGAAGCAAATGTTTCCCTAAGGAGCAATGGGTTATCTGAAGAATGAGAACCTATCTGAGGTTTTTTTTTTGAGGGTTCAAGTAAAAGCAATAATTTTTTGATCATGATTCTTTTGACAAGAAATGTACCTATTTACTGGCTTTTCTTTAGGAGTTAAGAAAACAAACTGATTTATAGTTCTCATTCACTTAACAACTTCAATTTAGCAAAAGTATCTGACGCGGCAGGTTTAATCATCATTTGACAATTAAGAGATAGACTTTCCCAAAGGCAGTGTCATAATTTTACCTTAATCTTCTAATTATATGGTGAGTATATCTTTCTGTAAATTTTGGCTCTGATGCCAACTTCCCAAGTACTCTCTTGCTTGAGAGAATGATGTAATGCCTTTGGGTCTTGATATCTAATTACTGAGAACTTTACTATCTCTGCATTGTCTAGACTTTGGTTGTATCTTACACCAAAAACCTTGGAGATTCCCAGATAAATACAATACGTTGACTAGCCTGATTTGCAGGAAGAACAATTTTATGCTAGAGAGTAGTGAACTTCCTTTTCAAGTGTGGGTTTTTTTTTTTTTTTTTTGTGGGTTTTTTTTTTTTTGGGGTTTTTTTTTTTCAAGCATTGTATCGTGAAGATGATATGAGGGTTGAATTCATTTGACTAAATACAAGAGTTGATGTATGTAGACCTCTGGTAGAGTAGCTTCATGTGGGATTGGGTTCTGAGGGTCCTAGACTTTGTTTGTAGGCATTGTAGTTAATACAGTCATTCATCTCATTCGGGGGTAGCAATCTAAAATAGACCAGCTGGGTTTTAAAGACTGAGATTAGAAAATTGCAGAATCTAAACAGTAAAACAAATGCCATCATGATTTTAGTGCAATAAAGTTACACTGTGTTGTACTATGAAAATCCAATGCAAATTACAAAAGAAAAGGGGGAATAACTTGTAATATCCATTAGCTTTATTTGGGTATGTTTGCTATATGCTGAAACCTATAGGAAACATTATTATACATATTTATTCATATCAAACATTTTGTATAATATCTGGGGTTTTCCCTGTGATCTTAAATAAAATTAAAATGATGAACTTTTAAAAGCAAGGAATCTAAAATAATAAACAAAAGGTTTTCATACTGGAGAGAGCTCAGAAAGGACAAATATGCATGATTAAGGGTTATAGAAATATTGATTTATGAAGAAAGATTAAAGTTAGCTTACTGTAAGCTAACTGATGCCTAACAAGAAACATGATAATTATCTTCAAATATTTGATGTGCTTAAACACCAAGAATAGAGAGGAAATTAATATTTGGGTTAATTTCAATAGGAAAAAAATTCTTACATTGAAGTTAGATGTGTTTCATGTTGCCAGGAAAAACCTATGTGCTGCAAGAGACCTAAAGCTGAAAGGTAAGATTTATGATTCGTAAGAGGTGAGAAGCCAAAAAAGTATAACATAAATTATTTAAAAGCATTTTATGTTTTAATACAGAGTTTTAAAATCTTTTCAACCAGAAGAGAATAATGCAACATTTGGGACAAATAAAAAATGGATCCTAGATTTTGTGAGTTTGTTTTTTGTTTTTGTTTTTTTTTTTCCCCATAAGAAAATAGGATATACCATGGAAAGATCCTGGCTGGCAAAATTAACAACTCGGCAACCAAAGAAGACAAACTGTTTCCTTTTCATATATGAGTTGGATGCTCTTCAAGCATCTAAGTTTGTCAGCACTTGCTGACCACAGAAAAAATGGCTCACTCATGAACTGCTGCAAGTCTTGACACATTATACAGCTTTTAATAATTAAGAAAAAGAAAGTTTTATATCAAGAGAATTGCAATCATTTAGGAAACATAAATTATGTGTTCCTCCTGATACGGTCATGAGTGGTACTTCAGTTGACCTAATTAAGTGGGTAGGTGAAATATCAGGAGACTATATATGGTTTGAGAAAAGTATCTCCACAGAGGTCAGGTAGATGAAATTGAGCCAGGAGTAGGAATTGTAGGGCCATGGACCTGGATTTACAGGAGGAAAGAAAAAGAAGCTGTGTTCTAGGTGGTGTATGTACTTTTGCTTTGTGAGTTTCAACAGTGGCTGCATAGCTGTGCAGAGCCCAAACCTTTCTCTTTGCCATAGGTTATGTCTAGTTATGTAGTAGAAATTTTTTAAAAAGACTCAATGGAAGAATTTCACTTCTTTAGAAATTTGTATTGTTTGTCAGAACACGACTCAAATATTGTCAATCATCTTGAAATCTAACTAGTTTACAGCTTGTGCTCTGGACCTTCTATCCTTTTGGTCTTTTTGCCTTAAGAATGCAATGCATGAGAAAAACATAAATAAACTTTAAAGCAAATGATACATGTCAGAAACTCCTAAAAAATAACCTTGAAGAATTCAGAAGTGTTCCATGTTAAAAAAAAAAAAAAAAGAAAAAAAAGAATAGCTTTTTGGAATTGGAAAGAGATTTTGAGCTGTAGCTGTTTTCATTTATGTGGAGAATGTAATTGTAATTGCTTACTTCTTCATAAGAAATACAGAAGCAACATCAGAAATGGAAAACATATCTGCATGCTTTTCACAAACCTGGATAGGTTAGGGTCATTAAAACTACTTAACTAAAATAGAACCCAGTGAGTTTTAAGTCGCCACATTGAAATTCAATTGAAGTTCAATTCCTTGCATTCATTGGTTGCCTGACCTCAGCATCATTTAAAAATAAATGGACTCTGCTTCCTCTGTAGCTTTTCAGGTTATATAGTCTAGGTTTGGTTGTTCTCAGAAAGAATAACCAGACAGGTAATGTAATTTAATTTAAGCACTCTTGGAAACCTGAAGAGAAGTGAGGTATCTTACTTGTAGCTGAGACCTCAGAAGTACAGTAAAACACATATAATTAATGGACTGGGAGAGTTGGGGTTGTGTAGGCTGGAGAACAGAAGATCTGAGGAGACCTTGTTGTTGTCTTTCCATATGAAAAGATGGCTAGTAAAAAGAAAAAAGAAAATAGATGAAAAAAAATTTTTACCATGGCCTTTAATGACAGGACAGGTGCAATGGTTTTAAAGTGAAAAAGATACATTTAGATTATTACTACA